>VZZY01013600.1:76652-86903 GCA_013400335.1 Eurystomus gularis
GGCGGTGGCGGCCGTGAGGGGCCGGCGGTGGCGGCCGCCCGGGCGTCCTGAAGCGCCCCGGGAGCCGCACGGTGTAAAGCCGGCGCCTTCCCTTCAGCTTTCATTTGCTCCCCCGCGCACGTAGGGCCCCGCCGCCCCTTGGCCGCGCCGTCTGCAGGCACGGGGGTGCCCCGCGGGGGTGAAGTGGTGGCCGGGCCTGTCCCGCCGTCAGGCTGCGTGCACGGCCAGGCCCCTCCTGCTGGGACCAGTGGTTACTGCCTTGTTCATCGCCCGTTCTTGCCTGTAAGTGTGCTGGTAACCAGCAGCACTTCCACTGACCCAGTTCAGCTCCAGTTTAAGCAACCTGGTCTAGTGGGAGGTGTCCCTGCCCATCACCTTGCAACCCAAACTGACCCAGTTTGAGCACCAGCACTCAAACTTTGTGTGTATACCTTGCATTTTCATATCAAAATGTTTCCAGCATAAGGAAAAAAAAAAAAGATTTCTGCAATTTTGAAGGACTGAACGTTACTTTTTGAGAACTAGGTAACAAGAAAGGTCACAAAATAGAACTAAAAACATCTATGGCAGTAAGCAAACGGGAAACCAAAAAGCCACTCCCTCAGTCAAATAAAATCCTTGAGGCCAGCTCACTGGTCGCATGAGCTGGGTGTGCTGGCAAAGCCCTCTCCTTGGTTCTCTGTTTCCCAATGCAAACACCTTCATGCTATGTAGTTGACTAATGCAGCATGAACAATGAGCCTGATTAATCCCTGGTAATACTTGATGTGTAACAGGTGCAGAATCTGAGCTGGAATTTAGGTTGCCAACAGATACTCTGAAGGGTAACAACAAATAAGACCCACAAACCTTACAGGGAGAGCTGTAAGATACTACAGCTGTCAAAAAGCAAAACATGAAACCCAGAAGTTCAGAGTTATCTTGAAAATTGAGACCACTGTTTATAAAATATTTCAAATGTTCAGTTAAACTGCTCAAATAACTCTAACTTTGCTCCTCTGTGCTCCAGTTTTCTGATTGCTCCTCACAGATGTAAAGTCTAGTTCTAGAAATCACTGTACACAAAAAAAAAAAGCAATTGCTGAGTCATTACCTTCAAGTACAAATTGTGTTGTGTCAAGGGCTGTTCTTTGAGAACTTTACAAAGGTCAGAGACTGTTGCTACCAATATCTTAATTACCTAAATTATCCTTGTAAAGTGTGCTGTATTGGAATGATATCTAAATTATCTTTATTTTTTTTCAAAAGGACTTTGTAGTTAATATCCATTAAAAAATTAACCTTGAAGAAGGTGCTGGATTACATTGCTTGTATAACTGTGGAGCTTAGTGCTTTGCCTTTTGTGATCCGTACCAAAGAAAGCTGGGGAGGGACATTTTACAAGGCCTTGTAATGATAGGACAAGGGGTAATGGCTTCAAACTGGAAAATGGTAGATTTAGATTAGATATAAGGGAGAAGTTCTTCACTATGAGTCACAGGAACAGGTTGTCCGGAGAGGTTGTAGATGCCCCAACACAAGGATGTGTTCAAGACTAGGCTGGATGGAGCTTTGAGCAACCTGGTCTAGTTAGAAATATCCCTGCCCATGGCATGGAGGTTGGAAATAAATGATCTTTAAGGTCCCTTCCAACTCAAACCATTCCATGATTCTATGATTCTGTTAAGTTTTCATTTTCTTAGGTTCACAAGTACAAATTCCCTTTTAAATTTTTTTTTTCCTAGCGCTTTTCATGGTATCTTCTGAAGCCAGAAGGGGAGAGGAGTCCACTCAGGAACCCAACCAGAACTCTGAAAGTAAAGGGGAAGGGCTTAAATCAAGATGCCAAAGACACATGTATGCAAAAGGATAAAGTGAGACCTTATCTGGAGGGAGGATTATGTGGAGAATGGAAGATGTCAGAAGTTGCAAAGATGCTCAAATATGTCAGGATGTATCAGAAAGAGAATAAGGAAGGAGAAATGGAGAAAGGCAGGTGGTATGGTAAAGTGCTGGGGCCTAAGCTGTGGGCCCCAAGTTAGAGTTGACCTGTGAATGACCCACAACCTAGCAGAATGTTTTGGTGTTCCTACTGGCTTTATGTTCCAGAGGCAGAACCTGGCCCACCTGTGTCTCTGTGGCTCTGCCCTCACCCAGGTGGTCATGGTTGGGGTGATGGGCGAGGTCAGGGCTATTTTAACCAGGAGCCAATTAACTGGAGGAGCTTCCTGTTGGGTGTGACTTCTGCTGGGGTTGGTTATATCTTGCTGAGCTTTCTTGGTGGTGCTCTCCATGTGAAGGGCTATTGAGGGAGTCATCTCTGTCTGTTGTGTCCAGGAGGTAATGCTGGAGGTGGGTAGCAGGGGAGCTGGGTGCACAAGACCCTGTGGTGGGATTGTTTGAAAGAAGACTTCTGAGGGGATGTTGCTGAGTTCAGTGTTGGCCTGTATGATCAGGCAACTGATGGCAGCATAAAATGATGATGGCTGAATTAGCACAGCATATGGCAGGCTCATGGGGCATATGATGGAGGAGAAAAAAAAGAGGGATGATGGGCATTTCCTATAGATAGGAGAGAAGCAAATATGAAAGCTATGACATCAAAGGTCTGAGCAGGTTTTCAGTGCTTTGTCCTTTGTTTACGTAGAAACATACAATTATTTGGATTGGAAAAGTTCTTTAAGATCACGGAATCCAACCATGAAGCATTGTGAGTGGGAGGGGAGGCAGTGCCTGCTGCTTGGAATGGGGCAACATTCTTCCCAAGAGTCTAGGAGCTTTCTGCTTAGCAGCCCAGTAGAGCGATGGCTGCGTACATGAGGTGACTTACCCAGAAAAGCCTCAGAAAGGCCTGAAAATCTACAGCCCCAAGAGCAACTAAAATTAATAGTTAGAGCTGTAGAGTTGGAAGGAGGATGACTTATCTCTAGCATAGGAGCTTGGAAATAGTTTTCTTATTTGTATCCAGATGACCTAGTATACATACTCATTATGTAATGAAGTTATCTCCAGTAACAGAACTAGCAATGAAAACCAAGTGGTTAAGAGTCATGATGGTTGGTCAAGTCACTGAGCATACTTATGACCTCAGAGCTGAGAATAACTTGAGCTATGGTGATGATTGTAATTGCAACCTCATTATTAGATATGCAATTATCAATGTATACTTATGAGCTAAGCTTTGCAACACAGACTGTTCCTCTGTTTTCAGTGAGCTCTAACTCCTATATATAAACATTAGTAAGTTGTGACAAAGTGAAAAATGTTTTATTCACTTATCTTAAATTTTTTTCTGAAAAAGAAAAAAAAACAGTTATATTTCATCAAAACCAAAGGTTATTGGCAAATCTGAACAGTGATTACTCCTACTGTGATGCAGCACAAATAGCAGCAGAAGGTTAACCATGGTGGCATCTTCTCAATGACTCAAATCTTTAAGACAGTAAGGCAGAAAGGAAATTGTTACTAAGAACCCTGGATTAAAGGTAGCCTGTCAGCCCACAGGCATTTTATACATCTATGAATGAGATGACTGCATTTGAGCAGAATATTTTGTAGGTAAGGGGGCCATCCTAAGGGCTGTTGAGGCTCTACATGCAAAATCTGTCCCTTCCTCATACCACCCACATGAACAGGTCTAACATGCTGGACCCTCTGCTGATGTACAGGGATATCCATGTTGCATATACCGTGAATTCAGTCTCCCTGAGAGATAGGATCCCCATATATCTGCAGTAGGTTTAGGGCATGTGACATCGTGTCATGTGGCTTGGCTGTGTGGTTGCATGGCTGCTAAATCTAGTGCAAGATGGGCAACAGGAGCCTGGGGAAGATGGTGAGCAGGCATCCATTTTCAGTCACAGCTTGCTGTTAGATCAGGTTCACTGTAACATGAAACTGTACCATGAGTCAGGAGCTCCTGAGCACTAATCATGGCTCTGATATCGATTCCATCAGTGGCTACAAGCAGCTTATTTAACTGCAGGGTCACTGTCAGTCAAGTATTAATAGTAGTAGCTACTTGAGAGCACTGTAAGGTTCAATTAGATAATGTTTACCAAGTATTAATTAAGTATATTTATTTTTGAAGTGTTTATTTAAAATGCCTGAATGTTGAGTCATCATGTTCTAGTTGTACACTGTCACATGTCCCAAAGGTGTATTCATCCAAAAACCAACAGGGCACAGGTTTATTTATCCAAAAATCAAGACAGCACAGCACGTGGCTCCAGTGTCTTACTGAAACTTGTTACAGCAATTATTTATTTTTGAGGAGAGAAGCTTTGATTTCAAAGAGCTGTTTTGTTGCCCGCGGATACAATCTGTCATGGTTCAGTTTTGCATATATAACATATATATTTGCCGTGTCAAGGAGCAACATCTGACTGATTGTGGCTATTACTAATTCTGTGTTAGTTCTCCTCTGTTGTAAGAGAAAGATGTTGCAGAGATTTCATTTGGTATTCAGAAGACTGGTGTAGTAATTGCCTTGAAAATGAGGGGCATCCATAGCTTCGGCCAAGTGACTGGCTATGAACAACTGTGATTAAAGGCTGCAGTCTAGCAATGGTGGGAGATCTAGGTAGTTCCTCAGCATTCATGTGGCAATAATCCACCTGGGTATTAGGTTGAGACACTAAAAAGTTTAAGGAGGCTCAGGCCTCTGTTGGGATTAAAAGACATACGGTGTGGACTGTTGAACTGTGGAAAGTTGATGTGGGTTGCAGTAGATAACCTTTAAAGGTCCCTTCCAACTGAAAGCATTCTATGATTCTATGTCTTAATAGGCAGGCATATCCACATGGGATAAACTGATAGACTGTATCTGCCCCTGGATATTTCCAGGAGTAAGAAACAGCTCAGTGCTTCAGCGTGCCTCAGATTTAGTTTGGCTGAAATACTGTGTTTGGACTCAGGCTTCTTTGCTGGATACGTCTGCATTCTTTACTAAGTATTCTGCCTCGGTAAGGGGTTCAGCTGGTCCACTGTGATGAGCGTATTTTGTATTTCATCCTTTTCCTCAAAAGAATAACTGGCAAGTCTTGGTACAATCTCTCTCTTTCAAATCCCCATTACATGAATAAACAAAACTACTTCTTACCAAATACACTACTCTCGCTGATGTCTATCTTATTGCACACCCTGAAGAAAGAGAATGTACTAGCCATGGCAAAGCAATGGTGGTTAGATTGGTGTTTGGATGATTGGAAACCTAGCTGTGCATTAAACTCTCCTTGATTGTTCTTCCCTCAGGTCTTTGTGAAACTTAGAATCGTGTCAGTGAAGTCCCACAGAGGTCAGGAAGGTTGAAGGTACCTGGACATTCCCAGCAGCTACCCAGATGCCAATAGCTTGTCTCACCGGTAAGATGTTCATACCTTTTCAAAGCCCTCTGAATCTGAAAAGTGAACTTTTGGGGACTCCATAGCTCTTCCTTCTCTTGCACTGCACAAAATGTTCACAGTAAATGTCCCAGATTTTAAAGTTGACATAAACGGCATTATGTTTAGGATATGTAAGGCTAGTTGTTTGCGTATGGAGAATCAGGCTTAGTTATGCCAAACTCCCTTGAATTTGTGCAATCCTTTATCTCTTTTGCTTGTGCAAATGCCTATTTTGCATGCATACATTTGCAATACAAATGCAACTTGAGTGTGTTCATATGAAAATGTGGCATTATGTAGGAATTTATATGCAATGATGCAGACTATTTTCAGGAAAAAAAATCTGTAATGGTGATCGTCTCTTTCAAGTACAGACTGCTCTTAAAACAAGAAAAAACGTGCCTACATGAAGAGCTTCCTTTGAAAAATGATACATTTGAGAAAATTCAGATACCTGCTGAGGAAATAGCCTGTTTATAGAAATAGAGTTATACATCAGCCCAGCTAGCTGACAGAAAGTAATAAAAGTAGATTGCTTGCAAGGTCATCTGTGACTCAGAAATTAGACAGAATATGGACCGTGGAAGTCAGTTGTGAGGCTATAGCACAGAACAATGCATACTTCATTGAATCTGCACCAAAAGATGTGTCAAATATCACACCTCGCTCCAGAAAGAAAAGATTCAGGAGGTGAAGAAAATATTAAGCATTGTACTTCACCGCGTATTATGCAGAACTGACTTAACAGGTTTTTCACTATGTGATATTTCTAACATTTTAGTGAGATGTTTGGTAGTTGCACACACATCCACATATATCTATATTCTAATTTGTAAAAATATGACAGCATACTTCATTTGGAGAAGTAGCAGGTTTCGCTGAAGTTGGGCTGCTGTTTCTTTTATCAGTCTTTAATGAGGCACGGAGCAGAACCAATACTGAAATCCTTACTGCCATTGGCTGACACTTACAATGTCTGCTGCTTAATGAAGGAGTAAATTATATAATAAATCTCCTATTTTTATTGCCATTTCTTCACCTGAGGAGTGCAAATCACCTTTCAAACCTGTTGTCTCTTTCTTCATATATTATCCGTGTGCATTGTAAAGGATACTGTAAAAGAATAATTTGTTCAAGACCAAATATCAAAGATGTTCTTGCTATCAGGTCTTCTGGATTTATGTTTATGGATGACATTTGAAGGAATAACTGAGGACCAAATGCATGTTATCATTAAAAACAAATAAATGTGGGGAATTAAAGAAAAAAGGAGTAAGTTAAGTTTCACAGAACAAAAAGTTTATCCCTGAGAGATAAGACCGTGGCTTGATTGGCGTGTAGCTTGAAAGAGGTGTTACACCTTATTAGAGCCTTGGGATTTGCTAGTATTAAAAGAGGTGGACATCCTGTGAGGAATCGAGCATCTCTGTGTACTTTTTCTAGTTGTTACTTTACACTTATAACACTTTTATCACTGACCCAGCATTTTGGCTTGTATGAAATCCTTTGCCCTGAGGTAACAAAACAGTGTTTCAGTATATGCCTGATAATGTGACAAAAAAGAAGACTCTTTTTTCCATTGGGACTACTGTAACACTCAACTGGTCCACATTGCCTAGGACTTCTCTGCTCTACTCACATGTGCAGGCTCCTCCTAAGTCAAGAAATCCACTGTGTTTTGCATCTTGGTTTCTGTCTTGTTTTTCCTTGTGTTTGCTACAGCATATAAGGTCTATGCACCATTTTTAAACTCTGATTCTTGGTGCTTTTCTTCTCTTAGTTTGTTGGTTTTCTTTTGGGGGGGGGGTGTTGTTTGGCTTTTTTTTAGCATACATAGGGTCTAAATTTTATCTTACTTCCATAGTTCTGTCATGACCACTGTTCAGGCTTTATACCTTTCATGGACTGTAAAGCTTCCTTTGTTCTAATTATTTTGCCAAAGATTAAGCATTGGTTTTCCCAGGGTCTGAGAGTTTTGTCCCAGGTCATGACTGTGACTTTTCTTTCTCCAGTTAAGCCATCAAAAATCCAAGATGGGTTCATCAGTTGTAAATTGGTCACAAAACTTCTCTTAGCATCTTTTTTTTTTTTTCAGTCTCTGAAAATACATTGCTTGGACCTTAAGGCAAACTTCAGATGTCTACAGTTTTGCCATTAGCTCCCTTCTGACTTGTGACTCTTTCCTGGCAGCTAGTTGCTGCCACTCTGTGTCAAATGTCTGACAGAGGTCGCTTTCATCCTCAGTTGTCATTTTGACTGCACCTAACCTACATTGCCTGGTGGAGATACCCAGCTTTGTTGCAGCCTGAGCAGGTATGGCTGCACCCTACCTCAAATAATAATCAATGCAATCTTTTCATTCACAGGGGCACAGCGGGGCTGCTGCCGCTTCTGACACTGGAGTGCGGTTGCTACCAGCTGAAGCATCTCTGCACTGTGCTTTGTTGTGGGGTAGTTAGGTCCTTCATTGCCCAAAGAAAGTCTATTCAATCAGGTCAAGTTGGCTTTCAGAGCCCATTGCTGAAGCACATCATCTCTGAAATCTCTACCTCCTGTCAAATAGAGATGAAATCAGCCCTTTTATTCTAATGCTTATGATGAGCAAGAGGAGAGCAGGTGCATGGATCTGACCACATACGCCTTGTTTCTGTGCAACACTAAGTCATGTCTAACTTCCAGATCAAGGAATCCTGAAACATTACAGAGATCATACACTTTGTGTACCCTGAATAAGCTGACCCAGCGATGAAGCACTGTGGGATGAGGAACAAAGTAGCTCTGGACAGAAGCTACTTAACAAGGCACAGAAAATAAAGAGTATTTTATGCAAACATGCAAGCATGTTTAATGAATCAGAGGTCAGATGCAGAGCCGCTAGCATAGATTCTCCAAAATCAAGGACAGTAGAAGAAATGCATTATGTTGGTCTTGTACAGACATTCTTGAAGATTTCACACTGAAGTGAGCAGATCTCCAGGAGTAATATAGCCCTAAGACATGCTGTAGTCACTCTGGGAATCAGAACGTACAATGACTTTCTATCTTCTGCCAGAAATGTCAATGCAGTTTAGTGACTTTTTGGAAGAGTCTGCACAGCTGCTATTTCATTTACCTATTAGATTGTGGTGGTTTTTTGCTTTTCGAAATCAGCTCCAATAGTTGAATCCCTGGAAGAAGTTTTAGCAATAAAGTAATATATCTAATTCAGATTATTTGATTTGGACTATATCTAATTCAGATTATTTTGATTTGGACTCCGTGATTATCTTCAAAAACATGCCAGCCTGTCTATATTTTGACACTTTGTGCAGCATTATGTGCACTGATTCAAATATATAGCTGAATTCTTCAATAACAATTTGGATCACTAAGAAAATGTTCTGTACCTCAAGATTACTTAAGATCCATGAAAAAAAGAATTGTGGGGTGTAGAAAACCAACGCAGGGTCAGATGTGTACTCTGAAATGTGAAATTGTGTAAACACATTTTTATTTGGATTCCATTTTTAAATTTCAGCCAGCACAGATGGAGCCTGGGATAATTCAATAGTGGTGGTATTTTGTCTTCATCTTAAACCAGGAGCTGACATGTTCTTAGCTCACAGTAGCTGCTGAGGGGAGCTTAGGTTAATGTGTAAAATAATTGGTTCTCTGAACAGTTGGGCACAGTCTCAATCAGTTCCAGTTTCAGTATCATATTTCTTTTAATCAGAGGGAAGTACAGTCTTTTTCTGACGCTCTTAATGCACTGAAATTGGTTGGAAAGAAAATGCTTTGAACGGTGCAGTGTAGAAGCAAATGTTCAGTGTTACAAATAACATATGATTAGACAAATAGACGAAGCTTGCAGAGCTTATTTGTATTGAATCATGTGTCAGGGTGTACCATGGACTTTTCTGCCCTGATTTCAATGATCTCACTCTTCTGGGAGAGGACCTGTTCAAAGTAAAAGTTCATTTCATGCAAAGCATAAACACATCTAGAAAAATAATTATTTTTCTTTATTGAAGACAAAATTCTCTACTACCTATTATCCACAATATCAAAAAATGAAAGCACATTACTGGTGGCTCAAAACATTTCAAAGAATGAGGCAGATCCAGCCATATCTTTTTTAAAATTACATGGTGGATACTGACAGCAAAAAGAAGCTGTGGATACTTTTTTTTCTTGTAGTTGTTACTTGTGTTTGAGTATATTCATGTCCCTGGAATGATTTAAAGGCAATGAGAGAATCACAGAAGGTTTATATTGTCATAAACTACTGTAAGAAAATTTGGATAACAGAGGAAAAATAATATTTAAGTGTCTATAAATTGCTTTTGGTTTGTTAATGCTGATTTAGCTTAATGTAAATCAGACACCTAATAAGTAGATGGAGTGTTCTTTCTGATAGAAAGAATTGGCATTTTAGCTTTTCAACAAAGATCTGGCTTATGTTGGTTCCCCCATGCAGGGCTTGAAGGTACTTGCTACCCTTGTCGTCCCTTTAGGCCAGTCACCTTCCAGTCCAGCCACTCACCAGTTAGCATTTCAGTTCGGACATAAGGATTTTTGTCTTTGGCCTGGTTTGAATTAGAACAGAACTAATTCTGTTCAGTGATTTTACTTCTCAGCTCAGTATCTTCTAAGTAACTGCGCTTTCTGAAGTTAATGGCGTATTTTCACAGANGTTAATGGCATGTTTTCACAGACACTGTCTGCTTCAAGCAGTGGTAGCACTTGATGTTTATAGTTACTGTCAAGAATTGGGCTGCAGGAGGGCTCTTGCTTATATTTGCTCCTATAGAAACCAAGATCACTCCTAAATCTTGTGTGCCACATTGGGGATGAAGAAAGGACGAGGTCACACACACAGGGAGGAAAGCACAGGTGACCCTAAACTGAT
>VZZY01013601.1:0-58223 GCA_013400335.1 Eurystomus gularis
GTTCTAACTAAAACCAGGACACCAAGAGTAAACTAGAGGAAATTAAAACTGCAAAGAAAATTTCAAATTTAGGAAACACTGGAGAAAGTATCAACTCTGAGCGTTTTTCTACAAAATTACTGTTGTTGGTTTTTTTAAATTCAGATTTCTAATTAAGGGTTAATAACTGCTGTATTATTTTATTTTTTTCCGGCTCTCAGGATGGACCTCTTAGAAATAAAGTAATCCAGTATTGTCTATCAAGCACAGACAGTTCAAAAGAATACGTAGTAAGTCAGCATTTGCAGGTACTTCATGACTGCACCTTTAATAACTGGATTATAGAACACTTTTTTTTTTTTGTCTACCAGGGATTTACTTAAATAGATTTCTTTGGCTCCAGCTGAATCCTGATTCCTGATAACACCATAGGATTTCTGAACTGAGAAGGAGATGTTTTAAATTTCTAGCTAGCAGGAACATCCTTTCTCAATGAGGAAATTAACCCTGCATACAGAGGTGATTTATTGGGCTTTTCAATACCCTGAAGCTCTAACTTGCCAGAGCTTACAAAACTCTGTTGTTGCTGTTATTATTATTTCTGACCATGATGCTGTAATTCAGTGTTGACGCAAAAGTTTTCTTGGGGTACTCAAGCTTATGGTATCCTACAAGTAGCAAAAGCAACTAAGAACAGATCACAATCACCTAGAACATGATCCTAGAGTATGCAAGAGCTCATCCATATGCACTCTCTGCAAATGTCTGACAGGCATCCTTCTCTCCAGCTCCTCTCTTTCTATTGTTCTAACTAGAACCATTTTCACTGATGCAATCAAAGGTTTTTAAGTTCTTTTTTGTTCTGGGAAAAGACATGTTCATGGAAGGGACTACTCAGAGCAGCACTCATTTCCCGAGGAGATCACATTAATCTGCCAACATTTTAACAGTACCAGGTAAGACTTATCTCTGTGAGTGGATAGTCCTCAAACAATTGTCTTCAGTGGAGTTCAGCAGATCAGTATTCGGGATATCAGTTATTAATTATAAGAAAACAATTTAAAAGCCAAGAAGGAGAGAAATGCTTAAAAATATTTTTTTGTTTTATTTTTCTGTAGTATTGTGATAAAAGCTCTATGAATCAGAGAATCATGGAGTTGCTGAGGTCCTCTGGAGGTCGCGTAGTCCAACCGGCCTGCTCAAGCTGGGTCAGACAGAGCACGTTGCCCTAGACCACATCCAGTCAGGCACTGAATAACTCCAAGGATGGAAACTGCTACAACCTCTCTGGGCAACCTGTGCAGGTGTCTGACCAACCTTACAGTAAAATAGTTCTTCTATATTTAAGCTGAATTTCCTGCATTTCAGTATGTGCCCATTGCCTCTTGGCCTGTCAGTGTGCACTACTTGTAAATGCCTGGCTCCACCTTCTCTACTCCCCTCGTCAGGTATTTATAAACATTGATGAGATCCCCTAAGCCTTTTCTTCTCCAGGGTGAACAGTCCAAGCACTCTCAGCCTTTCCTTATATGATAGATGTTCCAGTTCCTTAATCGCTTTTTAGCCCTTTGTTGTACTCACTCCAGCATGCCGCTGTCTCTCAGGTACTGAGTGAGCCCAGACCTGAACACAGTAGTTCAGGTGTGGCCCCACCACTGCTGAGTGGATGGGAAAGATCCTCTCCTTGTACCTGCTGGCAGAATTCTTCCTAATACTGCTCAGGATCCTGATAAGCATAAAGTATATTAAATTTGTGATTATTACAGAAAAATTAAGTGTACTTTGGAGCTTATATTTGGAAATATAAAGAAATAAATGAATTTTACGTACTCTTCCCTTTTAAAGAGTTACTAATCAGTATTCCTGATGTATATTTCATACACAATTGGTTTAGCCATTCTAGTTTTTTTCAGTGGCCTCATTCTCATAGAGGAATTATGTATCACACAAATGAAACATAATTATTTACTACAGAAAGTGGGAAAAGTGTTACTAAGCAAGATGCCAACAGGTTTTAATCAATGAAAGACTGATGGGAAGAAGAGGAAGACAGTAGATGGAGGAACAAGTGAAGTCAAAGACAGCTGATTCCGAGGACTGGCAACACCCACATATGTGTGCAGTCAGGAAAGATTTCAAAGAAAAAAGAGGAAGGAAGATGAAGAGGAAGAAGAATAAAAAATGAAGAAAGGATGGGATCAGTGAGGCAGGACAAATACTGTCTGTTGGAAGATAAACTTATTGAGTATACTAAAGGCAGTTGTAGGGGAAAGAAACTAAATATAAAATTTAATTTGGTAAGTTTTGGTTGAAGAATTTGGAAACACTGATTAAAGTAGATCTGAGGAAAGTATCAAAGTTGGCAAACAGAGTTTGCAAGCAAAGTGGAAAAGAGAAAAAAACCAAAGAAGTAGTGTTAAAATATCATTGTGTACCAGAGGATGTGGATTTGATATCAGGAATTTTTCCAGAACTGTTGAGTCTATCAGGAGTGCGTAAGATGGGAAAGGAGATTCATATGTATAGGCAACAGATTTTTCTAAATACTTTTTAAAATACAAGTCTTACATTTTATACCTGGAGAAGAAGAAAAAGTAGTTGAATTCTAAGTAAAAAGGAGTTAAACAAATCAGCTCTGAAGTGAAGAGAGGAGAGAGAGAGAAGGAGGAATCAAGGACACAGTATAATTAAAAATGGGATATTATAACTTAGATACCAAAAACATTCATGTATCCAGTGTTGCAGATTCTTACTGCACCACTCTTTATTACATCTGATGCTGTGAACATATTATCATCCAAATGTGCAATTAATGTCCTTTGACGGGCACTTTGTTGACAAGCCCAAGAAAGAGTACAGTAACGTTTACTGCCCTGACAGCCAAATACCTCCTTTGCTTGTGCCATGTCTCAGCCAGCTTGTGAAGCATTATTGGAAGTCTCTCTTGATCCATTATATACAAATCAATAGTACACAATAAATTCAGAAATTCTTCTTTAACTGTATCTCCAATACTTAATTGATTTACAGTCTATTAAAAATAACCACAAAAAGCAGTCAGCATTGGAACAACCCCTTGCAATTTTTAAATATTCAATGCATCCTTTCATATGACAATCATGCTATAAAAATCTATCCTTCAAAATTAAAAAACTGAAGGTGGATTGGTTATGGTGGTTTCTTAGTGAGTCTTCAGACTATACCAGTTAAGAATAGTGCAGTATGAGAACCAATATTATTAATCATCTGTTGCAAGTGTGAAGGGTAAGTAGCATTCTCTAGCTGTGTAGCTATAAATAGCAGCTACTCCATATATTTGCTTTTCAAATTAATGTCTTCAGTTCTTTACTTACTGCTACAATTTGAACTAAAGAAACAGAATAATTTTTTTTTTTTCCAACT
Organism: Eurystomus gularis; assembly: GCA_013400335.1. Taxonomy (NCBI): domain Eukaryota; kingdom Metazoa; phylum Chordata; class Aves; order Coraciiformes; family Coraciidae; genus Eurystomus; species Eurystomus gularis. Next base: position 3,382 of record VZZY01013601.1, read on the forward strand.
CTTAAAAAAGGAACTGTCTGCAATAAGTGTTTAAATGAAAAAGCCAGTATACATTCAGCTGTTTTTTGTCTAGACATGTATGTTAAGCCTGAACAAGTTTCTTCTGGGATACTCAAGTATATCTGGTATATGTAAATGGACCCTGAAAATGTCAGATATTGTGGATAAATGCTACTGATGGTAGCATGATTGCACACATCTATTACTGTCAGTATCTACTGTTTGTTACATAATGCATTTATTCATAGTAGAGTTTTTATTCATTGCAGCTGTCAGTACTTAGTATGCCCTTGTATGTCGAATACTTGTTTTATTTTTCCAAATGATATTCCATATTACTTGTAAATATGTCTGGCCACCACTCCGGACTCCAAATATTGTAATTCTGCATTTGTGAAGTCACTGCATTCTTTAAATATATCTGCACAAAAAGCATAGTTGCACAAAATAGGTGTAGCCTAAAAAGCTGTTTTTCTCTTTATCTCTCTCTTTTTTTTTTTTTTTTCATTACATACAAAGGGTGACTCAAATCCAAAGCCTCCATGGGGGAGAGGAAAACCTAAAGGAAAACCTAAAGAAGATTAATCTTTATGCATATCTGCCAATGGGTTTTTTTGTTGGTGTTTCAGCATTGGTCACATTTCTGAATTTTGTCATACACAGATTCTTTACCTCAGAACTCTCTAGAATCACAAGATCACAGGATGTTTCACCTCTGAAGGTCACCTAATCCAACTTTCTTCAACTATGTTCAGTTAGAGCAAGTTCGTCAGAAAATTTGGTCTAGAAAGTTTTGCTGCCAAATTTTTCTTTTGAATTTGGATTAAGTTCATTATTTGCTTCTTCCTCATGCTAAACAATCCCAAGTCTCTCGGCCTCTCTGTGTATGAGAGATGCTCCAATCTCTTTATTACCTGTTTTCATCACTGTTTCTCACAGCTTCCTTCACAGCACACCTGCATCTGTGAAACGAAGACAAATCCTGCAAAAGTGGAAGCATCTGTTTACATGTGGTTCAGAGGCAGATTGTCTGCTGCTAGTCTATGAGAGACATCATAAAACTTTAAAGGCCTCTATCATAAAAGATGTTAAAACCACCAAAGAGCTTTCTGAGAATCCTCTCTGAAATTGCACTAGACTCATCTCAGATCTCTCTTGATACTTTGTTCTGTATTTCAATTCCCTCAGTAGTGAGATCTGCAAGTCATCACCAACACCACTAATGTCTTCAGTATTGACATATACATTATTATTTGACTCTACACTGGTACTGGAATCAATTGCTAGATTGACTGCAGATACACTCATCAATCGTTGATGATGTCTTTGCTGTTTTGTTCAGGTTCTGTAATATTTTCAAGGCAGTGACCTATTCTTAATTGGCCTCTGGAGAAAGATGCCTTATTTCACCGAGTGCAGCAGTTTAAGGAGTCTGACTTCTTAATGTAGATAGGACAAATGAGTATTCCTACTGCATGTGTAGCCAATGTAGCCATCTTCTACAGGAAGAACAATGTTAATTTATGTATCTTCATGAATGATCAAGAAGTGCAAAAAGAACAAGGGCATCTCATAGCTGTTCTCACTTAGAGAAAGATCTCTCTTAGATCATTAATAAGTGTGAAAGTCTCTCCAGACTCTGGTGAGATAATATGTTTGAGTAGGACTGCACTTTTTAGAAATTAGAAGACTGTGACTTTCCAAGAAATACAGAGCAATACCCTAAATGTGACACTACCACAAGTATTACTCATTCATGCCACTAAAAACATTTTCAGTATGATGGGGACATTAAGTTTGGATAGTGAATGAGCACAGCTGTAATGTCAAGGTTATAATGTCTATAACCATCTACAAGTTTATAGAAATACAGGTATAATTCAGCTCTGCAGCCTCCTTAGGACATCATCAGATGCAGACACATATGAAAAATATATTACACATGGGCAGTTTTGAGGAGAAACTGGATTTCCACTGGTGGTAAGAGTGTAAAATTTGGGTGAGTTGTTCTGTGTTCCTTATGCTTTAGGATGCCTTGCATCCAAAGGTGACTAAAGCCTGTGCATAAGGGTCACCAGCAGTGACTGTAAATGGCAGACCCTCAAAGAGGGAAAAAAATAGTATACTATAGCTGAAATTCTTAAAAGTCTTGAGAGAGCTCTGTACTATTTGTCTAGACAGTTTTTAATACCTAAACAAGCTTAACTCTACCTTGGCCAGCAATGATTTCAGTACTGTTAACGCAATGTTTAGTATCAAGATCAGTAGCATCAGGAGAAGTTGCCTAGTCTAGTCTTCACAGAAGACAAACTTGGAAATATGTGTACCTTTGTTTTAGTTTGCAAGAGGATTGGCTTTTTTTTTATCCTTTCTACTTCAATGATGTCATTATCTAGTATTTCTCAGAATGAACCTCATTTAGCCTCCAAAGTACTGGCTTGTGTTTTCAGTATTACCCTCAAAATTATAGAAAAACAATTTATTTTTCTAACTTCCATTAGTATTTTCTTAGGTAGGTGTGGAGTGCTATTACAGCTCTCCATTGTATTATTTTCATTTTCGTACTTATTCAGTAGTATTCCATCAGTAGACCTTCAGAAATTACCTTCCCAACTGAGAGCCTGTCTCTACCTGTAATTTACAATATATGACACAGTATGATGTATGCAGTTTTGGGATATTGTAGCATTATTTTTTCCTTTTACCATAATTACCAGGATCAGTACAACCCAGAATAAGATTCATCTTTTTAGAGTGGTGCTGCATTTGAACATATAGTTAAATAATTTCCTTTGTAATCCTCAGGGCTTCTTTTCCACGTTACTGCTTTCAAAATATCGGTCTCCAACTTGGTATATAAGATTACCAATTACTTTTATCTATTGAATCTCATTTATTTTAATTCTGTCCATCTCTAACTTTGCCAGATCATTTTTCAATTTTCATTTTTACAGCTGCATATTTGAGAAGTATGATTTTTAAAGATTTTCTAGGCTACCGTGCTGTAGCACATGTCCAGTTGCATTAGTATAATAGAAAATCTTGTAATTCCCCATTGCAGAAAGAACCACATGAGCAGATCTTGTAAGACAATGTTTCATCCTGACTAATGTGATTTTTGTTTTATTTTTTAGAGATACAGTTGAACATTATTCCAACACAATAAAACAATGAAGCATCTTCATAGTTCAAAACCTGTATGTATTGGAAGGATTTGGAATTTAAATTTCTTATGTGAAAGTGAGGCAGTCCTCAGACCTTCTAAGACAATAAATGTCGTCCTTATGATTCTCAAAAGACAAGCAGAACATAACTGCAGTGCCTCTTTAATACCAAAACCACGCATTATAAACACCCTAGAAGGCAGATTCTTCTCTTTTTGCATATTGCTGTGTTTCTTGAATCCTCTGAAAAAGAGAGAAACTGAAGACAATATAGAAAATTATGAGAGGAAAATGTAGCTCAGTGCAGAAAATCTGGCATGCAGGGAAGTTTCACCATATTTATTCCATTCATGAAGGGCATATAACCATTGTGGTCTTTTTTTTTCTGTTTGCAACAGTTGGAGAAACCTCATTTAGCAGATGCATTCAAGATCATAAGTTGTTTTAAGTCACCTTAAACCATTTCAGAAACAGTTTAACTGAAACTGAATTGGCGTCATTTCACTGAAGAAATTATCTTGATGTTTGGATTTTCCTCATAAGCAGCTAAGGCTGTTCTTTAAATACACCCTGCCCTGATAAATAATAAATAATGAATAATGTTGTACAAAGAGGTTCTGGGTCCCCAGTGATTTGGCCTTTTTAATGCAGCAAGTACAGAGAAGACGTCTCTGTTAGTGAGACTGTCAGTACCTCTTCTAATGAAGGGTGTTGGCTGTGCTCCTTGACATATGCGTTATCGAATGTGCAAAAAATCTGAAAAATATAAAAAGGAGAAAGCAGCTTACCGTTAAACATTGTTCTCTAAATAAACTAATCAAATATTTCAGCAGTACTTCTCAGATGAAAACAATCTAGTCTTTTCTTATTAGATGGCAAACCAAAGCATAATGTAGAAGGTAACCAGATTATTAGATGTAGAAGAAGTATATCGACCCTGTTATTTCTTCCTTTTGATTACCAAGTACTTTAGAAGGCTTCAAAGTGAAATAGAAATGCACTTGAGTGAAAGCAAAATTAATCTCCAAATTATGTTATGTTTTTCTTCAATTTCAAAAACTTTACTGAGCACTTTCTATGAAACTCAGTGATTCCCTGAATTTATTATGTAAGTACATGAATGAGTTGGAAAATTCAGTGAAGTTGAAGTACCCACAGGTTCTGAGTAACACAAAACTCTGAAAGATGCGGTTTGGGATGTTGGTTTGAACTCATCTGTGTTACTAATCACTTTCCTAATGGGGAAAAATTTCATAATGCAACTGCAAGTTGGCCAGAATACTGTTCCACAGTCAGTTAGCCAAACATCTGTCCACAGGATTGTGACCTTCAATTTTTTTTTTATTTCCTCTGATTTTACTTAGAAATAATGTCACCTTTAAAGGACTCCGATGGTACATATATCAGCCAATGTAATAGGTTGCATAGAAACTTCTAATGTATTATGAAGCGCTTTTCCTTCTACATTAACGTTACCTGAGAAAGTAGACTCAATTTCAGTGTTTCTGTTGTAGTACTCAACTCTAGAATGATTAAGAGATCATCTATCTTTCTGAACTTTGGACTCTGTTGGAATCATGACCAGTTAGTAGTAAAAGCAAAAGTGATAGTTTCACAGACACAGTGCTGTGGAGCTCATTTGCAGTGAGAGGTAAAAATGGCCTCACCAGATGCAGAAATAGAAATAGGAAACAGGTGGTTCCTAAATATCCACACTGCCCACCCTAGCCTTGTATCCCTCCTTGTATAAATGTAATCAAATTGCATGACTAGAAAGAGTAAGGAAAAGAGAAGCTTTAAAATAGTAGGAGTTCAAATACCATGCTAGTACCTACTAGATAGGTTAGGCATCAATAGAGTAATAGCATATGGGCAAACTGTTAATACAGCAGCAGACTAGTGAGTACAGGATATTTTTTAAAGGAAATTGAATTGTTTTGAAAAGAAGTATTAAGGCTTAGAGGACTGAAAACAGAATAACTATAATAGATTGGGTTTTTTCCTTTACTCTCGTTCTGTCTCTCTTTCCTTGGTTATGGTGGTGGTGGTCTGTAGCCTGACAGATTTCGATGCACAGCTATACACGAGTACTGTAGATCATCCCTATAGGCATCTTGGCATACTGAATTCATTAGGAACAAAGCAAAAGGCCTTCTCAAGTATATCCAAGTATATCCAGAAACACAGTATAAATCCCTTGAAATCTGTTTCAGATTTTATGATGGTACTGCATTCAGAAAGTTGGAATCTGAAAATCAGAGGGCTTGTTTCAGTTTCATAAGTATTAAATTTCTGGCAGTTTAGTACAACCTGTAGAGTATCAGAAATCTTTCTGGTTCCAACTAATGGTTACATTATTCCCAGGACAGAGGCAACAGCTCTAACATAAGGAAGAAAATTTTGTTGAGTGAATCCCAGGATGGCAGCATATGTCAAGTTAGTATTGTCAAAATATCTGCAAATTACTCTGGAGGATTTGAGGGTTTTGTTGTTTGTTTTTCCCCATTCTTCAAATGGATGACTCAAAATCCTAGTAAGATGTAGTCATTTTAGAGAAATAAGATTAGAGATACTGCTCTCTGGCTATGATATCTAGCAGATCGAACTGCCTATTCCACCCAGTATGAAATGTGATTTTTTTTTTCTTCTCATGAAAGTGTGAATTTCTAAGTTTCTTTTCTCTATTTGATATAACTCCTTTTGCAAGATTTCACTACATGGCTACATATGGTCATTATATTATTTTTTTTTTGGAAAAAAAATGAAGTATAACTTTCTGTGAATGTGAACAAGGAGACCAGTTTATTGCAAATTGTCAGTCTCAACTAATTAATGCAGCCAAAATACATGACTGTATCTTTTACCTGTAATAACCTAAACTATGCAAATTATCAAGGTTGCTTGTTTCTGTGTCAGAAAACATTCTGAAAGGAAATCTTTTCCACAGAAAAAAAGAATGACAGGTGAAATAAATGAAGTGTGTCTGCTTAGGAATAAGTATTTTATGCATAATTATTTCGCATGTTGCAAATTAAATACATCATATGTGCCTGGCAATTACAGAAAACTGAAATAATGTACTCAGGGCATATTGGAATTTACTATGCAATTATACTTCTTGTTGCATTTTATAGTTTTTATAAGTGCTTGCAACTTGAGAATCCAGGAAGGAGACATCAGTGTGGTATTCTTTGTTACTGTTTGGCATAGGTGTATTTCCCAGAAGTCAAACTCATATGCTGCTTATCTACCCTTTTTCTAGCATCACTATCATGCAAAAATGTATGTACTATTTATAAGGTAATAATTCAGGAGTGTAGCCGAAAAGCCCCAAGAAGAAGCTAAAAAGGTCTGTTGGGCTTCTAACAAAGTGAAATGGAAAAAGGAGTGAGCTTCTAGAGAAGGTTCTGAAAGAACAGACAGAGCTAGGAGTGAGGCACTGCCACAATATAACTAATAAATAGTATTCAGAAACTACCCATGGAATACAAACAGAACCATTAGTATAACCTTCTTAAAAAGTGGAGGAATAATTACTGTCACCTAAGTGCAATACAGCAACTGTATTTTAGTATGAGACACTTTAAAAAGGATCTTGGTGTTTCCTGTTAACTTTTGTGGGGAGCTAAAAATATTTACTGCCATTTGCATTGAACAATGCATGGACATTTCAGTATATAGAAAATCTGTTTGTCAGCATGTACCAAACTCCAAATGCATGCAGAATGTTCCCATACATGTTATACTTTTTGTTTTCAGCTGTTTATTAAATCATTGAGAACCTTTTGTATTTTACTTTATGGTACTTTATTTAAACTACTATGGTAGACCCTCAAGTTGGCTTGAACCTTGTGGTAAATTTTCCCTGTTTGGACCAATTCTCACTTCAAAGAAAGATAAATTGGAAAGCTTACAGAAAGCTTTTGAAGCTCATGTCTTCTAAATAGAGAATAATAAACTAGATGAGATTGCTCTTTAAAAGAGTAGACGTCAGATCTGCTGAAAGACATCAGATAGAATCATAGAATGGTTTAGGTTGGAAAGGACCTTAAAGATCATCTAGTTCCAACCCCCTGCCATGGGCAGGGACACTTCCCACTAGACCAGGTTGCTCAAGGCCCCATCCAACCTGGTCTGGAACACATACAGTGTGTGTTCAACAGAGTATTGGAAGGAAATCTTCCAATCCGCTAGCTCCTTGAGAAATATGTCTTCTCCTTCAAGCTTTTGCTTACCAGTTTTGATACCTTTCAGTAGCTGGCTTCTGTTCAGGCTCCATAGGCATCTTTGCTCCATCACCCAGTCTTGGCAAGGGTTTACTCTATGCCATGCACTAGACCCCTGCTCCACTCAGTCTTCATGCCTGGATATTGCTAGCTGGCTAGAAGTACTTCTGGCTTCCCTAATGACACCAGCTTTTCATTTGCTGTCCAAGGGAGCAGTCACCCTTTCCCAGAAGGTTCCCCCTGCCACGGAGTGCAGGAGCCAGGACTAGACAGTTAGGCTGCCACTGCCTTCGCCCTTTATTATGTTAAAATATACCAAACACAGAAAATGGAAACAAACCAGTTCCGGTGTCTGTCACAGCTATCAATTTTATAAGAGGAATTGGTGTCTTTCTAAACAGATATAGATAAGGATATAGACATAGGTGTAGAAATATAGTTTGAAAATAAGATGGTAAAAAGACTCCACATGAGTGCTAGCCTTGTCTAAGCAATAGCAGTAGAGTTTTCTCCTTGATTTGCTCTCAAATCTGCGTAGACAGGAAAGCTTACAGATGTTTAGGTTTGAAATAAGTGGCACAGGCCATTAATTGTGTTTAGACTTAGCACTTAGAAGAATGCTTCTGACAAACAGCTTTCCTGTGAAGGAGTATTATCTTGATGCCTTTTGCAGCATTTTTTGCAGGCTCGGTGTTGGTATTTCCATTACAAAACTCTTTCTTTCTGTTCTTTCAATAAAAATTCTCTTCAGGCTGGAACATGGAACATCTGATCTCAGCTCTTGATCAGTGGTTGTTTTTACCACTTTTGCAGAAAATTGACTGAGCTGAGATTTCTGTGTTGTATAGAGGTTAAAAAAGGTGTGGAGGGCAGGAGATGAGGGAGGGGAGCAGCAGGGCTGTACTTGAGGCAGGTGGTTTGTATTTAAATTGGTTTTTTTCTCTGCCAGTAGGATCAAAATTATGTGCTATTGGCATCGTCTGTAGACCATTGTGGTCTAGTGGAATTCATTACAGTTCTTTTTCATGCATGAAATTCTGCACATTTCTCCATCTATAGGAAAATATTTCAACAGCTACATAAATCTTTATCATGAGGCAGTAGCAATTGAAAATTATAACCAAAGAAAATGAGATATAAGTTGATATACTGCATTGTTTTTAAAAGAATTTCTGATTAAGAGGAGGCAAAAATCACCACTTTCAAATTATGAGATGCTGAGGGTTTTTTTTTCAGGGGGGCAGGTGTTTGTTTTTTGGGGGTTTTGATTTTTTTTTCTTTGGGTTTGGGGGTTTCTTTTGGTGGTTTGGTTTTTTTTTATTTGGTTTGGGTTTTTTTTTTTATTTCCTCTGCTGTTCTATATAGCTGTAGTGGGTATCAAACCATTTGGAAGCACTGGGTTTTTCAAAGGTCAGTAACATGAAATAAAATATGATTCTTATGTCTGCTCAGTTTGCATCTGACTAGAATGGAAAAGCTGAGAAATATCTGAGTTCCCATTACTTCCTCAAAGATAGCAACAGCTTCACTGTTTTGAGGACTTTGGCTAGTAAAGCCACAGTCATCAGCTTTGCCTGCTATTCTGGGTTGGTAGAAGATTGTTTCTATGTACTTCTGTTTTCTTGAGCTTGTTTTTCTTGGCTGTTATGTCAGCATATTGGTACATACATAGCTTTTCATTTTGTGGCTTTTTTTTGCTTGTTTGTTGGCTTTAATGTTGCACCCCTTTTCCATCATTATATGCATTATATATTATATACTACATAATTATTTATTTCTTGCTGTGGCTTGCCAGAAGATGTCTCATTTATGTTTGGAATGTGTTCATAACACACAACCTCAGTCACTTTTATGTGCCTTGGAGCAGTTCATGGCATGCTTGTATGTTAGGTCTGCCTAAGCTGTCACTTTTCAGTCATCAAACCTTGCAGAGAATAAGTCAAGCTTTAGCTACCTACCCTGAAATAACCAGTAAATTCAGCTTGAAATTGCTGTAAAGAAACCTGAGTGGTAGCCTTAGAAGGCCACAAATTCAAGTGACATTTTTGCTGAATCTTCGTTGTAGCTGCTTATTTTGGTGTAAATCTTCCTGTATTGACAGCACATGGAGAGTCTTACAATGAGGCAGAAACATCTAGATTTAGTAGCAGAAGAACCACAAAAGAACTTTTTATGACTGGAAGATATAAATGTTGAGAGAAACAGATCTAGGGCCCTTTGGGCCCTTTGGGGACTTTTAGAAGGAGGTGAGAACAGCATGCGGGACTTGAACATCTTAGTTCTTCTCGCAAATCAAAGTTTTCCACCAAAATCAAACCATCTCCTAGTAATTATAATACTCCCATTGTACTTTTGACATTTCAGAGGCTTATTATAAAAATAGACTCACTGAAGAGTCAAATACTGCCAGGTCAAAGATTTGAATCTAGAGGCATGCAGCAAAACTTTCTGAGCTACAGAGGCTTTTTTATTGTTCCTTTAGGAGAATTACAGTGTTTACTTACTTATGATACTAGTATTTCTGTGCTGTGGAAAGACTTGATTAATACATGTAGATTCCCAAAACAAAGGTAACTTTTGTTTCTAGGTTTATATACATTAGAAGCCACTCAGTACACTAGTTGGAAAGTTGCTGAACTCTTGTACTTTATTCCACAGAGAAAACAAACTACTATGCATGAAGACAACCGTGTCCGTATCTCTGTATTGCAGGGCGTGATTTCACTAGGCTACTTCATAGACCCTCTTGTATAACATACCGCTCCTTGTTAATGTGCTGTTTCCTACTGTATAACATGAATTTTTGTTTTTCAGCTCTGAGGGACAACAGAATTGAGCTGGTCCGAGCTTCATGGCATGAACTGAGTATCAGTGTCAGTGATGTGTCTCTGTCGGATGAAGGGCAGTACACCTGCTCTTTATTTACCATGCCTGTCAAAACTTCCAAGGCTTTTCTTACCGTTCTTGGTAAGTATAAATAGCCCAGCATAAAGAAGCAAGTGTTAAACTTCTCAGGCTTTGGCAAATTATGATAAGAATGAACTTTTCTAAAGCTTGGCAGAAGATACATGTAAACGTCTGATCTTGTTTCCCTGAAGTTTATTGTTTCATATTGCTGCCCTGAAAAATAACATGCCTCTTGCTACTTGTCCTGTGGCAGGATAATGAATCAGGAAGCACGCACATATCACAGTATGAGTTCTCCGTAGAATGGACATAACCTCTACATCCCAAGCACCAGAAGCGCGAAGGTGCATGTGTTCATCTCCTAACAGTGTATTGTATAGGGCAAAGGGGAGAAAATCAGAAAGTATGAAATCAGAATGGGCTTTAGAGCTTTTTCATTTTTCCTTAGCTGTGCATTTTCTTGGCTCATTCTGCTTTCTTTTTTTATCTATGAAGTGCGTATTTTCACTAGGTTTGCTGCTTCTTTTATGCTTTATCCTCTAAATGCTCTGCTGTTTTCCCCAAAGGTTATAGATACACATAGAAAAGCAATAGATTTTGAGAGATGCCCTGGAAATAAAGTTTCTACTCGAAGCTTTATGTGATTCTATGAATGTCAGTAGCCCAATCAGCCAAAATTGCTATAGTTCATTGAAACACACCTGCGTACCTAAGAGGTTATACGATTTTAGAGATTGATTTTTATTCCTTTCTCCTTTTACTGTCCCTGAAGTTGACTCTTTCTTTCTTTTTGTTTTATTTTTATATGTAGACAGGCAGACAGTTGAATTTAATGGGACTAATGTAAGACGTTCTCTGCACCAGTAATATTCACATTAATCCAGCCAGGGAATTGGTTTTGTGCATAGGATATGAAATACGTCTCCCCTTCAGTCCCTGTGAGACTATTTTACAAAAATCTTCACAAGTTTGTCATTAAGGACAAAAAAATACCCACACAGAGCAGAATATTCTGGAATAACAACTACCTACGGTTAATCTTCTTTTCTGCAGAGAGGCATCTCATGATCTAAACAATAGATGAGTAGACAAGTTCAACTTTTCAAATGGCAGAAAGACATAGAAAGGTGTAACAAAGACAAAAAACCATCTAGCCAATATTTATTAACCAAATTAACTTGATCTTTCACAGTCCTTTTATCTTCATTTGGGGGAAGAATTTAATGACATTTTCCCAACATCAGCTACTTACCTTCCAAGAAAGAAAGGCTTAAGATGCCTGTCTTTTTTCATTCTGTATTTGTAATTTTTCTATTCCAAAGTGACACTTTAAACTGTTTTAATGCTTTCTGTCTGTGAAGGTGATATTTTCCATTGAAATGTATTACATCTTTTAATCAGATAAACTATCCTTTTATGTATTAATAATCTGTTTATTGACTGCTATGTTACTGATTAGAAGATTTAAGTGTCAAGGTATTATAGTAGACAACATTTTCTGCCATGAAAGAGAGGAGTAGATTTATGATAGAAATGTACTGTGCGATAGATACTGCTTTTTGGTTTTTATGTACATAATCTGTCATTTTGTAAAAGAGATGTAAACAAACCAAATTGTGAAGTACAGGGCACAGGATCAATTACTGTGACTGATCCCTTTGTCTCATCACAAATATGAACGTGCCAAAGTGCTGCAGATGCAAGTTATAACAATGACATTTTCAGAGATTTTAAAATTGGGGTCATCAGTATCACTTTAAAATAAGTTATTCTTCTGTTTTCAGAAGTCACATAGATTTATACATGTAGTGATCAAATTTTTCCCAATTCTCTTCATATTTTTTTTAATCTTCCATGATTCATTGAAAAACAACTATTTCCAAATTTCATATTATGTGTATGGTATGTCATGACCATACAACCTCCTCCAAAGAACATGGATTTAGCTGAAGAATTCTCCATAGCCAATGGAATTGCTGGGGTTTTCGTTATGTGTTCTCTGAAGATAAAGTAACTCCTGTTTTTATGTTCTTCATCCCCTTTCCCTGGATTTTGTATTAAAGTGTTCATAATTCATGCTTAAATATCTGATCTGAACTTAGATCAGTTCAGCTTTTTGCTGCCAGCTACGTTCTTATTTTTTCATTTTAGTCAAATATAATTTGTCATCCTGCTTACTGTGCAGACAACTTTAAACCTTATAATAGCAAGTCAAACTGGACCTGCATGCAGAATGTATGCAGAAAAGGCAGTTTTAAAAGTACAATCTGTTTCACTTAGAAAACTAGATAATTTTTGTTTATTTAATTATTTAAAACAGCCACAGTTGAGACTGACAGTTTATTTGCAATAGGAAACAGGATTCACTGACAAGGCAAGGAACTAATTATTCTGTTTCCAGCATTTAGAGCATATGAAGTGAACTTTAAGTTGGTCATATATTTATGTCAGCAACTGACACTATCAGAGACATTTTGCTTATTTGCTTGTTAGGTGTTCCTGAGAAGCCACAAATTACTGGATTTACCTCACCAGTTATGGAGGGAGAGAGGATGCAGCTCACTTGCAAGACATCTGGTAGTAAACCAGCAGCTGATATCAGATGGTTCAAGAACGACAAAGAAGTTAAAGGTATTTAAAAGGGCTTTGATGTAATTGGGTCCAATTCTCAAAAGTATACATTATTTATAATTATATTTTTAATTTGTATTTGTAAAGTTTCTCATATTTAATATTTATATGAACCAACGACAGTAGATAGATAAGGAAATGATTGTAAATTACTGGAGTGGTCATATAACCATCTTTTAATTTTTTCTTCAAATGGTAAAATCTGATGTTTTGAATTTCTCTGAACTCTGTTCAGTGCAATAAACTCAACTGTGATGCTTCATAGAGAAAGGTTTTATGGATTATTGTTACCAAAACTGTAACACCCCAGATATTTTACCTTTTCATTGCTTTTTGCCTTTCTAATATGACGTATGTGTGGTTTAGGCAATTGCCAGTTTTATGTTACACTCTAAGTAAAGTGACCAGATGAGGCAGAACCATCTGGAGGAGAGAGGAGATTGCACTTCCCGTAGGGGAGCTAGGGAGCCACGTCTGATGAGGAAGAGTCAATATGAAGCAACTGAGGGAATCTCAGCTGGAAAACTAGTAACCTTCAGATGAGGCAAGGATGCTGAGAGTCTGCGGTGAGGAGCATGGAGAAGATAGACTTTAAAGGGGATGTGGAGAACTTCACAGGGACTGGAGGGAGTCTGCTGTGACTTAGAAGTTACCAGATTACTAAAACCAAAGCTGAAGGCAAGGATTTGCTTTTGAGAATGCATTGAGGTAGGAAAGGATTGCATATAAAAGCTATTTTATTTCTTTTCTGTCTTCTCTTTCACTTAACTTTCTTTACTTAAAACTTTGTTTTCTAGTCCATATTCTTATGGCATAGTGTAAAATCCTTTTTGGTGAATGGGTGGAGAGAGCTTCCTATCCTTGACATCTGTTCCCATCTGGTACTCTCTGATTCTATGATGATGATTCTTTAACGGAAGATTTAGTCATATATACCAGAGTCAACTGAGGCTCTCATTATAGAGTAGATGAATGAAAAAGAATAAGGTATTGGTATTTATTCATGTCACCTCTATTCTGATGCAAGACCAGATCAATAAATGATTCAAAATCCACCATTTCTGTGTAGCTTTTAAAAAATACAAAACCTCAACTTTTGTCTGCTTTGTCTCATATTTGTCTGACATTGGGGATTTTGTTAGGTCAACAAACTGCCTCAAGCAAAGTTACAGCATTAATTACAGAATCCATTAATCTTCTTTACTACTCTCTACCCTACTTCAATGTACACAACCAGAGCTGTGATATAAAATTGGAAAATAAAGGAAATGGGAGTTGATTGTCCAAGGAACACAATCCATTCTAGAAGTGTCTTTAGATTTCTGACAAAAATCAGAATAATATTTAAGGAGACAGGAATTTTAGGCTGGACTCACTTGAAATTTGTTTGAGCACTTGTAATAAGGATAGAAAATTACGAAAACAGAGAACCATTCTTTCCAGCCACTAGGAAATTTGAGGAAATTGCTGAAAGAAAAGCAATGCCTTGTCAAATGTAATTAAAAAGAAGAATTTAACAGCACAGCTAACACACATGACACCACATCCAGAAAAGATGACAGGATTAATATATATATTCAAGACAGGTAAAGACTGAAAATCACTCTAAGCAATGTCAATACTTAAGGAAAACCACTGATATAGTTGGCCTACAGCAAGGAAACACGTCTGAAAAGATGTTAATTTAAAAATTATATTTTAAAATCTGGTGTAATAACTTTGCCTTTCTTTCATCTGGTGTGTAATTGAAGCAAAGCAAGCAATTTGGTGATTTAACTCTGTAAATAATTTGCTCTTCTCATTGGTCCCTAAAGGATATTTTTTTATTTTAAAAAGCAGGTGAGGAAGGAACAAAGAAGATGTGTGAAAAAGAACACAAAAGGAAAAAAAATCAACCCAGAAATGAGAGGAAAGTGCTGCACATGTTCATTTCAGTTTAGTTTTCTAGGTCTTCTGAAGAGCACATTGCCATTTCACAAAGGTTAGACATAAAATAACCTAACCAGTTTGCAGTGGCATCAGCAGAAGTTACATTAGCTTTGTGCACTGTAAAAGGTGAAATGATAAATCTAAGAAAATAGATATGAAATTATATGCTAATGCAGCTGACATTAAAGGTTAGGAGTTCGTCTGTCTAGCACCAGTAAATCCAATTGTGTTATAGTGTATTATACATGGTGCAAAAGAATATAAATGATGCATTGAGTTCAGAGTTGCATCAAAGGGGAAAAAGCCATTCTAAAATTGTAGTTCCATTGCTATTACTCAAATAAGCAATCGTCATCTAGTAAAGGAATACTGTTTGATAGAGTAAGTGTTAGTAATGAGAGAGACTGAGTGTGAAGCAGTAAGTACCATGCTTTTTCCTTTACTGTTCTGTCTCTCATATAAGCACCAAATTAACAAAGCAATCTGGAGTCTAGCATGCTGGTGACATTTCTGGAAAATTATTAAAAGCAAAAATATTGGAGACGCTAAAGACATAATTTTTGTAAAAAAATCTGTTTTTTCAACAAAATCTGTTTACGTTATTTCAGTCATATTATTTACATTTTTTTAAAGTTTGTGAATATTTTTTAATGGCTTTTATTTTCTCTCCCTTAGCAAGATTTGGCTTCAAAAATAAATATCAGTTCATTTTCTTGCAACAGTTTAAGACATTTTGGATTAGTTTATGTATTATGAGTATACACAAAGAATTCAGGAAGACACTGAGCATTTTGTCTTGATAGATCTCAAATTAAGATGAAATTTTTTTAGATAACAAGGCCATTTCATGTCAGAACTTGATTTTAAATATAAACAAAAGTTATATTTGCCTTGTGAAGAGAGAAAAACTGTCGTTATAAAAGGTGAGAGTTTCTGTATATATGTTACAAATATGTGCTTTCATAAGGAGTTGACATTGAACAATGAATGGTAGACATTCTATAATACCTATTTATTATTTTCACTGCCTAACATCTATACTTACAAGATATAAACTAGTATTAGTTAATACAAGCGTATCTGCATGTGCACCTATCTGATAGAGTCATAGAAGCAGGCCCATAGTTGACCCTTAGATTTCATATGGCCCGGTCTCTGTTCAAAGGTTAGATCAGGTTGCTAAAGGTCTTCTCCAATTCAATTTTGAAAAATCTCCAAGGACAGACATTCTATAGGCTGTCAGGGCTAGACATTTCTGTATTTGAAAGCCCTTCTTGATGAGAATTTTCATTATATGTACATATCTCATGATATATAATCAGATGATATATAATCCTCATGATATATAATCAAGAGGAGTAGCAAGAAAATATTTCCCTAAACTTTTGCTGTACACCATTGAGAGGACTCTGGCTTTTTCTTCTCTATGACCATGCATTAGCTACTTGAAGGTAGCAGTTTGATCTGGTTTTATTCTTCTCTTCTTCAGGTTGAACAAACTCAACTATCTTAAGCTGTCCTTGTACATTTTATGCTCCCGCCACTGACCATCTCTGTGGTTTTTGACTGAACCTATATGGATTTGTCAACATCTCTATTCTACTGGAAAGGGCAAAACTGGGCCTGATACTCTAGATGCAGGCACACAAGTGCTGAATAGAGAAGAATCACATCCCTTGACTTGCTGGCTATGCTGTTATTAATGCAGGGCAGTCATTTTTTGTCTTTCAAGACTGTAAAGGCACACTATTGACTAATGTTCAGCCTGTCCTTAAGACCCCTAGTTCCTCTGTTATAAAGCTACTTTTTATCTAGTTTTCACCAACCCATTTTATTATAGTGATTTCCAGAGAAAGTGCCTCTGTAATGGATTATATTTTTTTTTCAAGGGGATATTTAAGAGAAAGAGGAGTAGCAAGAAAATAAATGAAATAATGGACTACAGTAGACTTATTTTAAAATTCTGTAAAAACCCTGGGTAAATATTCTGAATGGCCGTATACAGTAACATGCCCAGTACCTGATCTCCACTGCTTTTACATCCAGGTGGGCTTACATTCAGTTGGCATACATTACAATCACACCTTCATTTTGCTATGAAGAAACATCTGAGAGGATGCAGCTGATAAAGTGGACAAGCTAAATATTTCTATTGATGAGGATGTCAACAGTTTATGGAATAGTATCACCATCATTTTTACAGAGCTAATTAACTCTAAGAGTTGAACTCTTCCAAACAGTAGATGTCTAGAGAAAGGCTTCTTAACATCTGTTTAGGAAATTAACTGCTTTTGTTTTTCTAAAGGATTAAGCATCCACAGCCTCTCACTGAAATTAAAGTTGTTGTTGTTTTCAGGAACAGTCTGTCCTCCACCTGAAGTCAGTAAACAAAGGGATGTGTGCAATACTTATACGCAGACGGCTGTCTATATAGATACTTATTATTAAATTTGGAAACCTAACTCTGGAAACAAAACCTCATGTGTTTGCTTTAAATATTAGTGAAGACATTTGCTGTTTGGTTATAATAACTCTGCTTTAGCTCTGGTCAATATTTCTCTCACCTTCTGATCTCTAAATATTAATAGTCACTATGGCAGAAATTGAAATCTCTTAAAACTTAGAAACCAACAGGAAGAAAAATGCTTGTATGCAAGAAATAATTATTTCGTAGGGAAAAATGGAAATCATATAAATACATGGTTTCTATCTATGACAAAGACTACCTTTCTGATTTCAGAGGTATTTTTAATCTAAAAAGATGTAGCTGAAGCCTTTTAAGGTTTGCTTTCCAAAATTGATATTTCATGGAAATTTTATTTAGGTCATCTTGTTCTCTAATGGGATTTAATATAATTTGTAAAACTGAAACATCTCACTGTTTCTTTTTTTAGGGCACAGAGGATATATGCAATCTCAGTGTAAATATGTATATATGTTTATGCATTTATATATGTCTTTTAAAACTTTCATTGTAAAAACTTTTGCTGAAATAAATTAAAATCAATAAATATTATAAGTAGTTGGGAACCAAGTAAAACAATTCTGAAGTATGTGTAAGAAGATTGCATGTTGCAGTTAATATGTTAAAAGTTTTTAAAATAAATGCTCAATCTTTTGTATCTTCAGTTCTTATCTAACAAATATGTCCTAACCCAAAACTTTCTGAATTCGTACCTTAAGTGGATATGAATACTTCTTAAGCATAGCTGTAGGCTCCCCACAGTCTAGTATCTGGGCTGAAAACTGTCAAAGAGATTTTTAACTGAATCTGAACAAAAGCAGTAGGCCAATTTAATATAATATAAAGCGGTGAATGGAAGGTCTCTTTGAAGTAATTTTATTTCCAGTCTTCTTGGGACTTGTCTGTAGATTCCAGCAAATACTATGACATGCTCTATTTACAGTTGTTCATCACCATTGATAGCTATACTTCGGTTTAGTTTAATTCATAGATTAGCATACTTGTAGCCAAACAGCAGAATAAGCAATGAATACACAAGATTAATGTGACTACATGCATGCAACCCTTAATTCATGTGGCTTCAGTAATATCCATGTATTGCATTACTATGAAAGATTATAAGCATGGGCTTAGAAAATTTAATATTTAATGACACTTTCAATATGTGATGGAAGTGAGGGAGGGAGAAGACCACATGTTTTTTATGAACTGCAGAGAAAGTTTATATCAAATTTGGACCTAAACTTATAAGAGATAATGAAGAAAATAATTTCCATCAACCGATTCTAATTTTTTTTTTTTCAATATATATCTCCTGCTCTGACAATCAGAGCAAACCGAGGAATAACTAGTCTAATTGTTTTTTTTTTTTTGAAAGATCAATACTGATATGAAAGACATGTTTTTTCAACAAGTGTCATAATTTAGCTGTATAATGCTGGACTGCTTTTCCTAAAAATATTTGAGAGAAAATTGTTTGTTTATTCTTTCTTTCAGATGTTAAATACTTAAAAGAAGAAGACGCAAATCGTAAAACATTCACAGTCAGCAGCACGCTGGATTTCCTAGCAGATCGCAATGATGATGGTGCAGTTGTAAGTTGCAGAGTAGATCATGAGTCCCTAAACTCTACACCTCAGATAGCAATGCAGGTTTTAGAAATACACTGTAAGTAATACACATTATATATGCTTGCTTTTATAGTTTTGTTTTGTTTCAGAGTTTCTATTGTGGGAAAATTATAAGTCTCTGGTATTGTGCAGATTGATAACAACACTTTTTTGTTTGGTTCATGTTTGTTTGGTTGGGGTTTTTTGTTGTTAGTGGTGGTGGCTTTTAGAGGAGTAGCTCTAAAACATTTAATGAAAGCTTTACCAGTGATTTCATAGTGAAAACACTATGAAACACTATGGGACTGAGCTCCTGTTTTGCCTTGAGGAATGGTAGAGAGGAAATGCATTTGTTTTTTTTGTCGTTGTAGCAATGTGAAAGAGTTCTTAAAAATCAAGATCATATTAGTACACAGTTTTCCTTAAAAGTATCTAGAAACTTCAAACAAGAGTATGAAGAAGTGAAGTTCACAGCAGACTGCCTCAATATCTTTGAATCCTGCTAGTGAAGATCTGTGTAATGCTGTTAATAACACAACTCCAGGAGGAAAAGCCCTTTAGAATTTATTTTTAGGCCTTATCTGTGTAGGATGTTACTCTAGATAATCCAATCTTCAGTTGTTTTGTATCTCTATATATTGCTTATTTTTTCAAATACAATGTCTGGAAACTGGATGTTTTCACCAGTGCATTGTTTCAAAGGCAAATGAAACTGCATATGTATATGGCACAAAATCATGTTGTCCTTTGAGCCAGGTTTTTTTTCACTTATAAACTATGAGGCACTCAGGAGAACACCTTTTCACCATCAGTTGCTACTTTCGTATTAACTTGCATTATACCCACCTTTCTTCAGGGTACAGCTATTCGGATTTCTGCAGAACACCTGTTCTTTTGATTGCCAGCTAGCAAAACCAGGCATCTGCAAAATATTGTCAGACCAGGTAAATCTGTTTCTAGGGTAGGTGTGATCAACCTGTTATAAAGCAGACAAGCTTGTCCATAAAGCACACAAGCTTCCAGTAACTGCAGCCAGTTCCCAAGATACCATGTCAAGGACTGCTGGCATATATAACTTGTTTCTAAACAGGGATATTTCTATAAGCACCTAAGGCTCATAGCACATGTTAAAATACAGTAATAGCAAAAGCACTCCGTGCATAGAAGCTGACAGCATTGCTAAAAATGCCATCTGCAAAAAAAGTCTGAAAAGGAGAGGGATGTGGATCAGCATCCACAAGTAATGTATACTGAAAATAACTGTTTTCTGAAACATTCCACCCATCATTTTACTGAGGGAAATCAAAGCATTTCTTCACCAAATGGTTATTAAGCACCTGCTTCCCCATACATGTTCAAATGGAATCTCTCCTAGAGACATGAGTCCCTAAACAGCTTTATTTCCTTGAATTCTAAATCCCACAGCCATCAACCACTGAGCTGGCCCGTGCCTTCACCTCCAACTTGCTTGCTCTTCTTTCAGTGCCACGCTCAAGATGTTGGCACTACAGGAGAGGAACCAAATTGAATGGAACAGTACATACAGAAATAGGACAGCTATATAAGGTTTAAATGGAGTCACAGTGGCTTCAATGTAATGTGATTCAAGGTAAAGGCAGGATTCTGTTTTGCGTAAGCATCATAAGATCATAAGGCAAAGAAGCCTTTCTGTGGTCTCTCATATATAAAGCTTCTTGATTATTTGTTCTTTTCTTTTAACTTGCATCCTAGATAGGAAGACACTACCTTGCTAAATAGCAATGAAGTGCATCTTCCTCTATGCCTGTTGCTTCTTTTCAGGAAGGCCCTTCTCTCTCTTCTGTGGGTTCACTGAAGTTCTCTAACAAGGACAAACTGCACCAGGAGTTTACAATTACTGATGTGCTTTATATTACTGACCCCTCAGACTGCCAATTTATCAAAAGCTACAGTGCACAAGAAACTATTCTCTATCATTCCTGCTTGCTCCATTAATTTTCCACCAATCAATTTAATACTCTCCAGCACTAGTATATACTCATTACACATGGAAAGATAAGTGAGAAATGTGCCAAAAGAAGCTCAAGTTTCAAAGAGAAGGTGGAAATACCATTTAAAACCATGGACAAAGCAGTATTTTATTATTGATGACAGGGAGACTAAGATAGGTTATTGTCCTTTTCCTTACCACTTACATCCCCATGGTCAACATGCTCAGAAGTCTTACACTGGTCAGGTTGCTAAAGGAAAATTTATAAGAAAAGGAGAATCACGGAACTAATGATGTGGCTCAGCAGAGAGCCTTGAAGAAAAAGAGGGGAAGGATGATTTACTAGACCAATCCCAAAGACTCTGAATGGAATACATCACACTGGAACTGGGCTCCTTGATTTTATTCTCCTGGTATTGCTCACCATTATTGTAAGCATTACTACAGTTACCAGAAGCTGCTGACTTTTTTTTCCATCAATCCATAAGACTTCAAACATATAAGAGACATCCTATTTGTATTAATGAGAAGCATCCTAATGGGACCCAGGATGAGCTGACCCAGTATATCCTCAATGCCACCTGACAGCAGTTCAAAAATAGTGCTGACAAAACAGATAAAGTATGGGAGTCCATGGCAAAAGTCAGGAGAATTTGTTAATCTGATCTCCTGTAGGCCCTGAAATCACAACCAGGTAGTGTGGCATTGCTCTATAGGGCACTTGTTCTGAATGCTCAAGAGATGTTTCAGATGACCAGAGAGCTATGGGAGAATGATAAGCAAGTATCTTAAAATGGTCAAACAGAACACCACAGATGAGCATTAGTTTGGCAGAGAATGTATGCAGAATGACTGGGCATTACCCACTAGAACTGCACATGGTTTTCAAACACCTTCCCTAAATCTGAAGTATTTTATCTGTGATACATGGGTGCTCCTTGTGAATTATCAGTGTATTATCACAGGTTAGAAAAAAAAGGGCAATAATGAATTATCTAGCCATTTCTGTCCTGTATAATTATGCTTGAAAGTTAAAAAGGCCTTGTTTCAAGCAACTAGCCCCTGACAATGGACAAAACATTTGTGGCTTCATCAAAACAAGAAAAAAGGCAAAGAAAAGGAAAACAACAGAGCAGTAGCAATTACAGGATTGTGTTTGTGTCCAGTGGATGATAGGCAGAGAAAAAGGAAAGCCACACAATAGTTGGAATAACAGGTTTTATGCCTTGTGAAAGACAGAATAAAATTAAATTGTGTCCTAGATGACGAGACTATATGAAACAGGTATTTGTAATGAGTCCATGGAGAGATGTAGATAGAGGTGCTTATGAATCCACACAGCTGCTTTTATCATCAGTTTTAATAGGAAGTAAACTTAACAAAACAAAAGCCAGTAATGCCATCAGCAGCAATATCAATACAGAATATACTTTATTCCCTCTTCTTTCCCTTACACAAATCTTAGCTATTATTAGTGTGATAGAGCAATCAAATCAGCTTTTCCCAGTAGTATTACAGTACATGAAGTGAAGAAGAGGACTAAACTTTTACGATAAAAAAGTGTTTATTTTTTTTTGGTGTATATATATGTGTGCATGTAATAGAAAAAGTGTCTGAGTACTTCTGCTGCTCTTTTCTTTTTTTTTTTAATGATTAGGTCCAGAAGTAGAGATTACATATATTATTTATAGCTTGACCGAAAAGCAGCATATCTTGAAGCAGACCATGATCATCAGTCATTGTTTTCACAGGGCTTTGCAGATTAGTTTTGTGGACATCAAATATTAAAATAATAGGGATGCAGTTGGGGTACAGCATACTGTACTGAACTCCAGACTGTGGGATAATTAACTCCTCCAATCTTCTGAGCTTTATTTATTACTAATTTCTGTTATGTCTCACTTGTGCTTAATCCTGTTCATCTGTGTGTTGTGCTCTGTGCACTGAAGGGCAGCCCAATTGCCCAAGTCTTTCTGTCGTGCTGAAAGGTTTGGCTGTAATTTAGTTTCTGCTTGGCCAGCAGGGGTTTGTGGTAGCATGACTCTGCTTGCTGAGTTTATTTTTCCTCTGACCCTTACTGTCAACAGTAAACCTAAAATAGACTGGTATCCCCCGTGGCTTAGCTCTGAAGTTTGCTTGTCAGCCTATCTGCCACTGATTATTAGGAAGTGCTTCTTGTAAGTGATAAATACAAATCTCAGAGGGATGTTTCATTTCATTGTTTACTTCTACGTTCAAACTAAACTAAGAGCGTGTTCTTTGTTCCTGTATTAAAGAAGCACAGGTGCAGTACTTCAATTTTGAAAGATTCTCAGTACTATATTCACAAGATTGTATACTGTAGGTTCTCATGCGCACTCCTGAAAAGACATTTTGAGGGCAAGTACTCCTTCTGGTCCACATCTAGGAAGTGAGTGAATACTGCTCATCTCTCCTCAATGTCTGAGATGTGTTGTTTCCCAGAAGCAGCATCTTCACTTTCCTCCAGGTCTTATCCGAGTAGAAGCCAGTCAACACGTTGCTTCCTACTGCATAGAGTGCTGTAAAATTACCCACTGGTAATTACCTTACCTTAGTGAAGATTCACTGACTACCGTAAATTACCCAGCAGACTTCAGTAAAAATTAATTGTGTAAGTCTGCCCCAGAGGCTGCTTTTGAAGCGTTAAAATAAAATCAAATAATTTGAACTTCAAACCTAATCATCATGATTCTAAAATGGCAGCTGTGATGTGATCCGTGCTAACGGACTCAGTGAGATTTTGCTCAAAAGCTGACCACGCTCCCAAATGACAGTACTAATAAGCTAAATATGTGTTATGTAAAGAAGTGTCCAGAGAGGCAATTTTGTGTAAATTCTATATTGGCAGACACAGATGTGCGGTGAATCGCCAGTCTGACGAGTCTATAGCCATCAGCTAACTTGCTTCTACAGGCTATTCCAACAAAGTTTGTGTAATAGGCTATTTCTTCGTCTGTGGGTTGTTACTTGATTCTTTTGCAATGAAGGTCCAAACTTGACTTTAAAATTAGGCAGCTATTCTGTGAGAATGTTGGAATTACTGTCCGGGAAATAATCTTATTGATTTTGAATTAAGTAAACAAAATGCCTCAAATGCAGCAGACTACAGATAAGCAAATCAGCAATGCACTTGTGCAGCCATGTAGAAAATAGTGTGTATGTGTGTGTGTGTCTAACAACAGCGTATTGCTGTGGTTTCTGATGTGTTAACAAATGGAGGTTTCTCTGACAACAGGATGGGTTTAGAAGTTCTGCTGGTGTAAAGCAGAGTAATTTTATCAAACACTTACACTACCCGATGTTCACTAAGACATTATTTTTACTTGGCTGGTTTCAAGTTCTTGTTGGGACACAGTTGCTACAATTACACATTCTGAACAGAAATAAGTGAAAATATAAAAAATATAATATAAATGTGTGTGTGAATATGTGAAAATATAAGATACTAAATGTAGTATGTATTGTAATACAATTCATGTAGTACTACATGAAATAAGGCATTATAAAAAAAAAGGCAAGAACAGGTTGTGCATAGTTGACTCTTAGAACCTTTGTGAAGAATGCCTAAAACACTCTGAGTTGCACATCAGAACAGTATTTAGAGAAAAAAAAAAGTGTCTTTCTTAAATCTTAATGTTTAATTCTAATGAATTAGGTGCCTGTTCAGGGTGACTGTCTCAACCATAGACTTGCTGTCTTTTTGTAGCTCAGAAGGGGCTGATGTGTGCTCATGCAAAAGCGCACAAAATGAGATACCTCTTAGCTATAATAAGGTATGAGGAGAGAGGGACAGTTTTTCCTGTTGCCTACATATGGTCCTGCTGTACTGTAAATGAGTAAAATATGTCACACATTACTTTTCTTTCAACTGTGTGGCTGAGGCAGACCATTTGTCTTGTGAAGCTGTTCAACTAAGGCATAAGATTTTAATTTTCATGTAGTGCGCTGCTTTCTTTTTACTCACTTCAGTTACTTTCCCCAGCTTTGTACTTAAAAAACATTTTTTGTTTTCCACTTTGGTAGCAGGAGTTAGGTGCTTCTTTCCTTAGCCTCAGGTTTGGTTTTTTTAAATGATTTTATACTTGATTTATATTTCCCAGAACTCCTCAGGAGTTACATGGTACCCATGCTATAGGAACAAAGGCACATTTCCCTTTTTCGGAAATAGCTTGTCATGTCTAGGCAGTTAACATGTTTTTCCAAAGTGAAGAAAACATGGGAGTTAAAAGAGATTTCTGTCACTGACGCTGATCCTTTTTGGTTTCTGATCAGTCAACAGTATTATTGGTCATTCTCATTTGCTTCTGACCATATCTTCATTATGTTGTGTGACACCCTCAAAGACACACTGGCTAAAAGTAAAATCTGGGAATATTTGTCATGATTTCACACTGCCTTAATTTTTGTATAGAGAGTCTGGTAAGAGATACATCCCCCCAAGTCACCCCAAGTCAGGAAATGTTTTACTAACTAGGATAATGAGGTGTCACAGTCTTCCAATTTCTCTTGTATTTTTTAACAGGGCCCCAAAATGCTGAACAAGCTCAAATAAATGCAGATAGACTGTATGTTGAATCAGGAGTGAAAATTTCTGGAGTGTGTGTAAGAACTGAAATTTCTTTTAGCTTTGCAATGAGATAAAATGTTTATCTAACTATATCTTTAGTTGATAAGCCTAAGCACACAAGTGTCCTGTAACTTCTGCTGGAGTGAAAAGACTTAGATTTTCCAAGGGCATAACTGTCTAGGGTTATAAAAGAAAGAACTCACTTGAGATTTGTGCATCCAGGGCTTTGCAGTTCTCTGTTCCAAATTGGCATGATTTACTCTCTTGCTATAACCATTTTATCTTAGAATAATTTGGGTGTTTGGGAACTGTGAAAGCTGGCCAATTTCTCAAGTTTAAGCCTTCTTTCATGAGTAACATGATGGCATGGAGGCAGCAGCACATTCTCTGTCATGACCCTTTATGTGGTACACTGTTCATAACAAATGGCAAGGAAAGTTTCCCTTTGAGGAAATAGAATTGTTTTGTTCCCAAATGAAATACTACTAATACTTTAATTGCTTTAATGCTTTATTCTTCAGAGTTCTTAGACTCAGCTCTGAAAAAAAGACACATTTAGGCTATGTGTTCTTTTTTTTGAGGGAACAGTCTGCTGTCATCATCACACAGCTACCTAGACCCAACCTTTTGGAATTCACTAAGTCATTATCAGACTGTCATCTCTTATCAATGTTTCTGCTAAGCATACCTGACAAAGCCATGTATGAATAATAGACTGCAAGAGGGAAAACCAGAGCTTTGTTGGTTTTTTTTTAGAGTGATTTGTCAGGACTGTGGGTGCTGTACAAACAGTATTTTTGCTTCAGACACCAAAGAGTGCTGGGTTTTGCCCTGGCACTGGCCTGTTCCACGGATTTTTTTATATGTGTCCTTTATCCTGAGCAGTGAAGTATACTTCCCATCCTGAGTTATGGAGAGTAGTGGCTGGTTGGTGTAAGGTTAGTGTCTTGATCACCTGGGCTTGGCTATAGCAATATGGACCTTGGTTTCTTAGATCTCAGCTTTTCCAATGAGTTTCTCTACCTGACCTTCATCTCATAACTTTTATGGTCTTATTGATTAAAGCCACTTTTTATTCCTGCTTAAAAGGCAGGAGGGCTATGTTTTCCTGTGTGATGTGCAAAGAGGACCTTGGTCTCTCACAAAACCCTCCTCTCTGATCACAGACAATCTCTGTAAGCCTAAGCAAGCAAGGATTTTCTTCACTTCAGTGAAAATCTGCCAGCTGTTTAAATCCTTTAGAAGCTCATGAGGAAAAGCTAGATGTTTTCTTAAATGGCTACCTGAGTCTAACAGAGAGGTAATGACTCTCATGACTGATGCTCCCATCCTTTTGAGGTCAACTGAGTGCCATTCCTGCTTTTCTCTTTCACTGAACATGTTCTGCTGGACTGTTGTGACATTGAGAATGAAAGAATTTCAGAATCTTGCAGTTGACTCCCTGTTACATTGTGAGATAAGTTTACCCTTTATACACCTTCGGGTTTTCACCCAAGACTCGCCCATGTTCAGATACCCTTCTGGTGTTTTACCCAAACAGTCATGGGGTTTTTTATCCCTGTATCACAGTGTGAATGTTAATATGGACAATAAAAAAATCTCAATGTTATTTCAATACTTCGGTGACCAGCTTTCCATTCTTTCTCCCTTAAAGGAGGGATATTTCCATATTTAGCAATGTAAGATGCAGTTAAAAATAGTAATAATAAAAACACAAATTAAAAGATACAGCTTCAGTACATGTACACCTCTTCATATTGAATGAAAAGTAAATAAGAAGTTATTCTATTTAATTATTTAGCTCAATAATTATGTAAACACCATGTTAATAAGTAAAATTACCTTGTTTAAGCTTTTTCATATTAGTGAATGCTTGAAATAAATGAAACATAAAGGATAGTTACTGTAAACAGTAAAGAATAATATCTGTGAACATGAAAGTTCAGTGCCACAATTTGCATGTTTAAATGAGATCAATTAGGTTAATGATGGATGAAAATAAGAAATCCATGATTTAAATGCAAAATAATTCAAAAACTTGTAGGTCCATTTACTGCCAAACTTTCATCTTTCAAAGGGGATATCTAGTTCAAAGGGTTAATGTACAATCCTGACCTTTCCCATCTGGAGGCTTATGTTCAAATATGTTTTACAAGTGAAATATAATCTAATATAATTTATTTCTTTCTAATATTTTTTTGTAGTAAAATCCACAGACTGATCTGTGTATTCTGCACAGAAATTGTAAAATATGGTGTGGGCAGGTGTTTAGGAGAGAACTCAAGAAGGTTTCAAAGGAAGTTTGAGAGAGAACTTTTAACAATATTAAAACTAAAATGTTCAGGAAATAAACATAATTCCATTTCAGAAAAGTTAGCATGGGAAATAGACAACCTGTGGTAAAAGAAGATGAAGGGCATGGCTACGCTGGGAAATGGAGCACAGTGAGGTTATCCCTGAACCTGTTCCAAATGCCATGTGGAGTTGCTAGCTTCAGTCAGTGTGGTGATGTTTCCGAATTAATGAACACTGGTGGGCTAACAACTGTTTTCTCTCCGGAGGGGAGGCTGGGGACATAACCTTACAGAGCTCACTGTAGGCTTTTGAGGTCACATAGTTAATTTGGTCATGACTGGCCATGTGCCATTGTCATCAGTAGAAATCCCCACAGTGAGTCAGTCAAGCCACTGGAGGACATTCTTAGGTGGACATAAGAAAGAGAACAAGTTAGTTCATCTACCTGACAAGACTAGAAAAGTAGTGTAATGGTGTAAAAAAGGCAGTGCAGCTGTTTTCCTATAACGAGAATCCTTTCTTTACATAAGGAGGTAGGTTCCAGAAATAATGATCTACTACAGACAGCCCAGCAGCAGTATCCCCCAAGACTGACTGATTGACTGATTTTTGTAGCTCCTAATCTAAGTAACAGTCACTTGCTATAAAAAGGATTAAAAAAAAATTTCTCCGCGATGTATTTGTTAGGAATGATGCCTGCGTGCATATAATATGAATATATTAGATGACCTATGTTAGAGATATGTAGTGGAAGGTTGAATTTACAGAAACACCAGAAGCAAGTTTTTAAATATACTGGTTATAACTGCTTTATATTGGGTAGCAATAAAGACTGAGTGGCTGAATGACACTCTAGTGTCTGAGAAGTTCCACATCAGGTCTCAACTGGAACAATAATTTTTCAGGTACATGACTAAGATCCATTAAGCTCCATGCTGCCTTCAAAAATATGCTTAAAATATATTTTTTATTTTTTTCCTAGCCTAGACTTGGTGTTATTTCAAATGGAATCATTTTGCAAGGAGACTGAAAATTATAGAATCTGTGTAGCTCACACCCCAGGTTACAATGCAAGTCACCTTCAGCCGGTCAGCCTAGTGACAGAGGGACAGAGCTGTTGCCAGCTTCCCCTATAGAACAGTCTGGGGGGCTGTTTATTTCCAAAACTAAAGACTAGCAAGCAGGTGAGAGAGTGTGGAGGAAAACTTAAATAAAGATTGTTGGCAGGACCTCCCAAGGAATAGAAGTTTGCCCTTTGTGAGGGTATGGTATATATATTTATAAGAAACAAGTCAAATTCTCATGCTTAGTTATTTTTATATAGATTAAAGTTTTCTAGTGTCCAATATCTGACATGAACGTCAGAGAAAGGCTTGAAGGGATATTTGGGTATGCTGAGCATCCAGACTTCTTATTTACTTCTTCAACAGGTTTGGATGTGCTGCATTTCTCAAGCCATGTTCAAGATAATTTAAGTCGGACATAACAGAAAATTGATGGCCTTAAGCAAAAGAAACTGAGGATGCAGAAGATAAAGTTACATTGAAAGGTCATGCACTGACTCAGGCATTTCTCGATAACATATGTGATTTATGTGGAAGGCTTTTCTTTTTCTCTTACTTTTTTCTTTACTTCTCTTAGCTGACATGGCAAAAGTGAAATGAGTTGGAGAGAGTG
Source organism: Eurystomus gularis (assembly GCA_013400335.1). Lineage (NCBI taxonomy): Eukaryota > Metazoa > Chordata > Aves > Coraciiformes > Coraciidae > Eurystomus > Eurystomus gularis. Next base: position 32,842 of record VZZY01013601.1, read on the forward strand.
CATTGTAAGGCAACAGAGATGTTAAATGGAACAGGGAGTTTTACATATCTGCAGAGACTAGCAAAATGGAGATTGTTTAGTCTAAAGAAGTGGCATGACAGAAATAATTAAACAAGATAAAAGTTGTAAAACTAAGCTTCATTGCTTGCATTCACTGAAGAGAACAGGACTGAGTTGCCAAATAAAATATTATTTCTACCGTATCATACATGTATGTACAGGACTTAATGGATAACTAAGAAACCAGTCACCCATTCTGCAAAAGCATGTGAAGGGGAATAGCTGTATCTGGTGCTAACTGTCTTCATTAAGTAGCATGCACTTAGAACTGTGGTGACAGTGCCACTCTGTCACTTAATTCAGCAGGATCTACCTATATACCCAATACCATGCTCACATTTATCTCTGCCAGTTTTAAGACCAAGCACAAAGTAGGTAAGAATAATCAATTAACACATTACATGACAAAGGACGGGTAAGGTTTTAACACATTTCAAATAGAACAGAGACGAACTCTGGAGCTTTGGTAGCATACCTCCATCTTCTCTTTCATGGTGCCAAAACTCCAAGCCACACATCATGTACTATCATATTTTAATTACTTTTTTTCTTTTTAGCCATTGTGGTGAAGGACTCTGGTATGACTGACAGGTGAGCTGTTGAAAGGGGTACTATGAATATTTTTAACACAGTACCAGATAATCAGTGTTCACAGAATTAGTAACCTAAAAGGTCTTCTGAGAGGCTGGTGCTTGAATTCAGGCACTCATGAATTATGAGTGTCGTGAGGGAATATTTAACTGATCGAGCTTTCTTTTCCCCCACATTGGCATTTGGCTTGTTGTTTTTCATCCAGGAGAGTGTTTTTATACTCTTCTGGTACAAACTATTACTTTTTTCTTCAACAAATGTTGTTTTAAAATAAATTGAAAGAGGCAACATAAAGGATGACATAATCGTCATCAAAGAATCTCAGATAACAAAGGCACCATATGCTGCTTCTGGACCTGCTTGACTATAAAGTAGCTTTTAAAGGCATGTAAAAAGAAGATACAGAAATATCCATGTGGATATGGTAAAAAGTATTCACTTTTATCAAAGCTAAGTGTTTAAAAATATTATAATGCTGAATTTTGCAGTATTGTTGAATACGTTTATTGAAATGAAATACCATTGCTGTGACACAATCATTTGATGTAGGTCGTCTCACCCACAAATACTAATACTAATATAATTTGTCAGATGATACATAATACTGACTTTTTCTCTGTCCTGGTTTAGCCAGGACAGGGTTAATTTTGGTGGAGCCAGGTTATTCTATACCATGCTGATGTCATGCCCCAGGGCCAGTTCCAGTGGGGGGGCAGTTTGAATTCGACTGCTTCGCTGGGCTCGGGTCCATCGCTGTTGTCCGGTATTAATTTTTTTTTGTATTGCTCCTTTCTCACTGTTACTGTTGTGGGGAGCAGCGGCGTGGCCACACAGCAGCTACTGCAGAGCCCCAAAGGGCTTTACTAAACCCCCACATTCTCTCATCTAAGCAATGAATCATTCCTTATAATATAAAGCAGAGCATCAAACTTACTGTATCTCCTAGGGTAATTTGATGAAGTTTACTAATGCAGACTTGCTTTGCGAGTGCTTATTCAAAGTAATAGGGCACAGGCAGAAACCATGCTACTTGTCATTTACAAAAGAAGCCCAATTTTGGGGATTGCTGATTCACAGCTGTAGGATGCATGCAGCTGGTAAGTGTAAAAGCTATTAAAAATGGTGAGCACTTTCACAGAGCTGATTAGAGTACTCCTCTCTGTTCTTTCAGATCTCATTTGGGATATCCAATTTGGTGTTTATTTTTATACATAGAGTGGTTTGTCCTTTAAAAGTCTTTTTTTTTTTTTTTCCCCTAAGCTTCATTACTTAGGTTTTTTGGAAATAGGAACAAAATTGTGTAGGAATATAGAATTTTCAAGGAGTTTTGTAATTGCTATCCATCTATGAAAATTGTGAGCTTCTCATGATTTCTGGGAAAAAAAAAGATAACTTAAACTGTCCTATGCTTACTTTAGTGCTAATTAATCTGGAAAGTAGATACACCATCATTTTCAGAGGTATCTGCTTATTTTGTCTTTGCATCTGGAAATGATGGAAAGGTTCCAAGGAAATATGGGAGAAAAAGCACGATGAAAAATGTAGAAGTCTATGGCATAAACAGATTTCACAGACATGCTTTTTGAGAAAAAACAGCCAAAACCAGGTGGAAAATAAATGAATTAGTCTCTCAGGAAATACTTTAAAAATCTTATCATCTGGCAGTCATTTATTACCAGGTAGCAATAATGTTTTATTATCAGACTGTTAGATTTTTATAACATTTTTTAAAATGATAGCACCAGAACTGTTGTTGTTCACTGCCACAATAAAATATCAGAGAAATTTATGGAAGCTTTTCAATATTCAGAAGGTTTGGGGTCATAAAATAAAACTATGAAGTAAAGACATGCTGTTGGTAGCTCATAATCTACCTAAACCTGTAAGAAGAAAAGTGTGTTGTAATGAATCAGAGTAATTTCGACTCTGGTACGAAGACGAAATAGTGGTTAGTGTGCAAAAAATTAAAACAACAAGATAAATAAATTAATTAAAAATGGCAGAGTAAACCTGAATATTATAGATCCAAGCAGGAAATGCTGCTTCACACATTAAATGATTATATTGTATCTTAGATAGGAAGGTGGGGGGCTAATACACTTCTATGCCTTTTGGTGACAGGAAAATTTGTATTTTCCTGGGCAGTGGCAATTGCTGGCCATGCAGAGAGCTTGAAAGAATAACCCTCAGTGAGAGAAACCTACCTGTTCATCTGAGGAGGATAGAGATATTATGATCCATTGCTCTTGGGACTCTTGTTAGAAATAACGCAGCAGGTTATAGCAAGAGCAGAGTGCAGTGAGCCTCACCAGCCAACCAAAGCAGAATTTCATGTATTGCAACAAGGCACAACCTGCTTCCTGAGAAGATGAGAATCCTACTGTTATTCCTAGAAATCCCAACAAAATTTCATCTAGAGAAGGAGAGAAACCTCATTCCAAGTGCCTTTGCCAAATGATCTGGCAGCCATGACGTGGATGTTATACCTTGTCTAGGCCCAATCCATTTTGTTCTGTGGGCTGCCTGGAGATCAAGTGAGTGTTTCTGAACTGGTGAGTAGTTAATAAGATTTGTTCCATGTGTTGCTTATGGTCCGTGAAGGTAAAACCTGGCATTCATGGGAAGCTCATGTTCACAGTGGGAAGAACTGCTCTGTCACACAAGCATAGCTCTCTTCCTGAATGGATCCAATGGCATATTTCATATTGTTGGATCCAACGCAGATTTACATTGTTGAACAAAGCCTTTTTTTACTAGCACTACTTTTAAGGCTTTAAAAATCATTGTGTATAGAAGAAAACTTCTAGTCACAAAAGGTAATTAAAAACATCTAGTCATCATCCTAAAAGATTAAATAAGAAGGCAGTATCAAGACAGTTTTTAGAAGGAGGGATTTGAATAACACTTGTAGCACATTCTGATGTATTTTGATCACTCTGTTCCTCTGACAAACCCAGTAAGTGATGTATTCATCCCTTCCTGTATTGGTGTCTTCCCTATTACTGTTAACATAATTTGCACTCAAACAGTAAGTCCAACAAGGATCACAGACTTCATTACTAAAACTCAGCTTCTTACTGTAGGTGGAGAGATGTTCGTAACATAAACTACAGAGAGCGAATCACCTTCAAAGAAAACTTGCATTAGAATCAAAGTATTCCAGTGGAGGCCTGGGGTCAAATGATGTTAATGAGCTGTTTTCAATTATTTGGAACATGATTAGGGACAGGACTGTGTTTGCCCTGAGTTTGAAATAGGCATCTGACAATTTAGTTGCGTGGAAAATAATAAGATGGGAGAGTGTTGTTTTAGAGGTTTAGTAATGTTTGTTGTAATATTATATTGTATAGAGGTGTAAATGTTTATTTGCAACAGACAAATATATTTGAACAGCTGTGCCTCCCTTCCCACCGTTTTTACTAGGTCTAGGTCTTTCGGTACTGGTTTGAACTTGGGAGACTAAGTGGGATGTTGTGGAAAAAACAAAAAAAAAGAAAGCACAGAATCCCTTGTGTTTTAAGAAAGACAGATTTAGAGCATATTTCACATTGGTGTGTGCCATGGATAGAGGAAATAACCTCTCGAATGGATTTTTCTTTTAGAACCCCAAAGACTCATAACCTAAAATAAATCAGGAGTTTAATCTTTCTCTATACACCTCATATATATATTGAACCATATATGTTACTGTCAAAAAATGGGACATTTTTTCTGTGCCAGGCTTCTTAATATCCTACAGACCAGAAAAAAAAAGCAGTCTCTGATGAAGTGACAACAGTAGAAATCAAGAGAAACGTGATTTCTTCTTGACACTGTTACCCATTTCCTCAGAATGATGTGAACCAACTTTCCTAAAACTATAAGCTGAGACTGATAGTACTTTATGTACTGATGGTTACTTAAACAACAACTAACTTGGTTTGTATTTATTATTGGACTGCTTTGATCATGACAATAACATGGTAGCCAGGTACAAAGAGAAGATTCAAATACTTAGCAAAATCACTGTATAACATGCAGAACCGAGAATGAATAATACCACAGGAGATTGTCATTGAAATTTTTTAGAACTGACATCTTCTGTTAGGCCACTGTAGTAAGAGTTAGTAGGATTTAGTAGGACTTACAGACTTCATGCAATAAACACATTCGAAAACCCAAAGTCTTGAAAGGCACTGCACTTCATATGAAATAATAATGTGCAAACATAAATGCCCTAGCTGAATATATATCATTAGCAGTTTTAAAAGATCTTCTTAAATTTGGGCTAATATCAGTAAAATATCTAATATCTGCTTCTGGCATTGTGGTTACATTTAGTGATTTTCAATTGTTTTAAAAAAATGTTTAAACTTTTTTAAACATTAAATATGTTGCCATCTTCGGCAAGTAAAAGGGTATCAGCTGATGGCACCAGCTCAAAGGCCTTTGAAAACATTTCAGTAAAATTTGTACGTGTAAAGCCCAAGAATGGGTGCACCAAAGACACTTGATGATAAGCATTGACAGAACTTTCAGTTGAGCGTCCTAAGAAATGTGTTAGGGAATTAAAGTTTTGTGTTTTTTTTTTTATTTATGAATGTCCTAATCTGGCTTTAGAAAACTTTTTAAAATGTAGCTAAGATGAATAGTATCTTCCATGTTATTGTGGGCACTAAATAGGGACAATTTGCACAGTACTGGGTTACTTTTGGAATTCTAACTCATAAAGTCAAACAGGTTAAGAATTTTCTAATATCTGTTCATTTTTAGTTTGTCAGAAATTCTGATTTATCCAAACTAGGACATAGGTGGGAATAAATCTTTTTTCAGATTCAAAGTCAAAGCTTACTTAAAAACCTGAGCGGAAAAGAGACTTTAGAATACCTAGTAGACCTCTGCCATTGCATGCAAAGTTCTGGCAGTCTTTGAATCAGACCAAACCCTTAAGCCACAAACTCTGAAGGGTTGAATGCTCTGATCATTGAATTACTGTCAAATAAGTATTTTGCTGGATCTGATCTACTTAGTGTGAATACTTCAGTATGCAGTGGTTTGAGGAACTTCTTTTTGTCATAAATAACTGCATGGGCTCAAGTAACTTGTCTAAAGAACTAGTCTTGGTGGGCTGATTACCACTGCTCATAAAATTCAAATTACCTGTAAGTCAGGGAATGTAGAAATTGCTTCCTAAGACATGGGAGTATAGCAGGCCCCTGAAATGTAGAACGCTGAAGTACAGGCCCTTCCTTCAGGGGTTAATAACATTATCTCTGTAAGTGAAAGGAAATTCTTGTTCCATTCTACTTTCTGAAACTGTAGTCACATTGGAAGATATTCAAAGTGCTGAGTTTATATTTCATAGTAAATTATTGCACTTATTTTTGAAAAAATATCTATAATTCAGCAGAGAACTTGCAAATTAAGAGACCTGACTTGGATCTCTACATCTTATACAGTATTCCTTTGTAAGTTTCTGCAGAGGAGAACCGCTAAGTCTTTTTCTGATAATCCTCCTTTCACTTGAAGCCCAACAACGGCTTTGATTTGAACAACAGAGAGATTTACCTTTTAACAAAATTTGCAGAGAAGTCTAGTGGCAAATACTGTTTATATTGCAGCTAAACATATATATATTTATAAATTATTTATAAATCTGGAAAAAAGACTGATGTGTGCATCTTTGAATAGGTGCATTTCCAGCATTATTTGTATTCTAATAACTATGAGATCAGTAAGATCCTGAATGGTCTACTACTTCCAATAGTAATGTCTTAAAAGTCACAACAAAATGTATGTACTCCAATCACCCTAACATCTGCCCAAGAAAAGTGGTGGTCATATTTTCTGTTTCTAGGATTGCAATGACATTAACTGGAGATGATTACAATAATGAGAGCTTATTTGATAAGATAACACGGTGCTGTCATAACATCATCATTAACCTTTTGTCTCGCAAAATTACTTTTCTTCTGCATTCTGGTTATTATCACACACCTTTTGCTGATAAAAGCCCTAGGATGCATAGGGGTCATACTTTGATTTAGTTACTCAACCAATACCTGGGAGTTCCATGAAAAGTATCCACAGGAGCTCTGGTCATCCAGCGTGCTAAGGCTTGAAGGGACCAAGGAATTCTGAAGTTACATATAAAGAAGTAGCCAACTTACTTTTTTACTATCTTATCACTAAGAAGCAGCTAGTAGAGACTCATTTTCTGATTCTGTTGGTGACCTGCTTTAAGAACTTAAGCAAATTTATTTACTTTTAAGAATTCAGTTCCTGCTTTTACACTGTAGTTGTCAAGGGTTTACACATATAGTTTAACATTACTTATCATATGGGAATCTTCCAGTGGCTTCCATGTGATTACATTATATGAGGAAATTTATGTGAAGAAATTTAATCCTGCATGTAAACTTATAAGGGCTTGGCAATAAAATAATATAAATACAAAATGAAATCTTTCTACGTCAAGTAATGTGTATTTTGAAAAGCAAACAACAAAACCAAACCTTTTAGCACTGAAGATCTGATTAATAGGAAAGGTGTGGTGACTGATAAGAGACATCTTTATTTTGAAATAGCTTCAAAGAGATTAAATAAATCAGTAAAGAAGTTCCACAAGGTATTAACATTGCCATTAATTATTGCTAACATTACAACAAAAATCATGTCCTAACGTATTTAATTTCTTCGTATATCAGATAACATTCATTACCACTGTGAACTGAATCAATTTTCCACATTCATTCACTGATTTTGTATGTTGCTAAATAAAGACAATATTGCCTGATCAAAAATAGATAAAACTTCCCAAAACTTTGAAATGGTCTTGTGCAATGAGATGTACCCAAATTATAGAAAGATGGATGAAACAGATTCACTCAGTGGAACTTTTACCTTTGGTCACTGAAACAGGAAAGAATATATATTAAAAAACCCCCTGCCATAGTTTTTATCTGCAACTCCTGCTAATATGTTGTTTCCAGCAAAAAGGCAGATTCTTAGCACATGGAGGACAGAAGATGTCTCCCTATGTGTCTAAAGACATGTCTGAGTCTCAGTTCAGATTGGTGGTAGCAATCAATTTCAGCTTCTAAGTACCTCATTAATTAAGCTAAAGACTGGAGGGCCAAATAGTTCTCACACTGTTGGAGATGCATGTAAATAAATAAGTGACTGGATATTGAAACCAGTGTGTTTTACTGTGAAGGCTTGCTGTATTACTTACAGTCACATAAACCACTGTGGTTTTTCTTTTTAATTGGATTTTCCCAAAGCTTATTCTTTCTGGAATATTTTTCTCCTCCGTAATGTCCTTGGAGATCAGGATAAGGATGTATTTGTAGATATTTTAGTCAGCGCTCCCTTGTTTATGAGAGTTCTGCTTGAACTACCTATCTGCAGTATTTTATTACTGTGAATTTAATGGACCAAATCCTAAAAAAGATGCAAATTATTAAAGTTGTGGTAAGTTTAGCTGATCTAAATTGGTATACTTCTACTGACTTTTGAGGAGGAGCAACAGAAGATCTGACCTACATTAAAACCCTTGATCTTATTCCTTTGATTTGTTTTGTTTGTAAAAGTAGAGATTTTTTGGACATACCTACACCACCTATAAGAAGCTGATGAGCATATGTAAAATAAGTCAACTTTTCTTACTGTATTACTGTTCTTGATATGTTTTTCTGTCTTTAGACTTTGTTTTCTAATGGTGATGTTTGCTGGAGATTAGGTGATGTACCAGTTGTTATGATTACTACTTCTGAATGTGACAGGTTAAAGCTCATGAGATGACCACACAGGAGATAGTATTTTCTAACAGCATTTTGTGTTCCAGAAAAATATCAATCAGCAGCATTTTATCATCTTTGTTAAAATAACATATTTAGGTTAGTTTTGATGCAGTTATTCTAAAGTTTTCTTCTCCTTCTAGATACTGATGCCAGTGCGAAAGTGGACGACAAATTTGTCTTTAAAGTTTTCCCTTCGTAGGTGTACACTTTAATTCTGCAGATGTCCTTGGTTCGTCTAGAATAGGGTCAATTTTCACACTCAGGATAACCAATTGAACTAGCCAATGGGATATTTGACATCATACTGACATCATGCTCGCTATATAAGGGAAGGACTAGCCCAGGAAAGGCATGGGCTTTGGGCACGGTGGTTGCTTTGCAGGGCTAGGCAATTCCAGGTGTTGAGTGCTGCATTGTATATCACTTTGTTTTATATATTATTTCATTAGTATTATTGCTATTACTATTGTTCTCTTTTTGTGTTTCTCTTTCTTTTTTTTTTTTTTTGGTGTGTCTCTCTTTTTTTGTGTGTGTGTGTCTCTCTTTATCTCAACCTATGGTATTTTGCCTTTTTTTCCCAATTGTCCTTCCTAGCCCACCGGGGGGGAAGGGTGGGAGGGCCAGAGAGTGAGTGGCTGCCTGGTGCTCAATTGCCAGCTGGGCCTAAACCACAACAGGAGAGAAGTCAAGCACAGCATGAAAATAAAGTGGAAACAATAACACTGAAAATGAAGTGCCCAAAATAGAATATCAACTATTTTTTGAAAAAGGACTGTTAATAAAGCAGAAAAAAGGTCAATTGTAAGCTTCCCTAAAAACTGTGTTGAATTAATCCCTGTGTTTCCTGTTTTAAAGGAACAAGTAGTTACTGTACAAGTCAATTAGTAGGGAAAACCACAAGAGAATAGATTTCCTACCCTACTTTATTATGCGTAAGAGAGTGAAACATAAGACCATTCTTACTGTGTGTTTAGAAGCTCATGGACAACAGAGAGCTGTCTGGGACATTAAAGAAAGTAGAAATGGAAACTTCAAGTTGGGGGAAACAGCAATGCGTTGATCCATGCAAATGAAAGCTTAATTTTCTGAAGTCCCCTCTTCTGTTTTATGTGGGTCATTTGCAGTAATGTGCAAAGTTCTTAAATATTTAAGCCAATAATGCTAGCTAGATGGGCCTTGAATTTCTTTCCTCACCTGTGGCTATCATGATTACTTCCATCAAAGTTTAGCTCTTTTTCATATTTCTCTGGAAACCTCTTGATCTCTTTGCATTATTCGTCTCCCTCCTTTGGTTAAAGTCTTCCTGTGTTCCTATAGATACTAATTTGTTCCTATGGTTCAATGTATAGTCAAGAGAGTAATTTATTCATCTTTAGTAGCATCACTGAAATCACAGAAGTACTTGATGCCCAGATTTATTAAGGCACTTTTGGTCAGAACCTTAAGCATATGCTAAAAATAAAGCAAATGCCAGCAGGACCTCCAAAGAATTACTCACCTGCATAATGGTTTGCAAGGTCCTTAAAAACAGGAGCTTACGGAACAGATTAGCTGCTGGTGTAAGGTTAGTGCAGCTGTAGTGAAAGCCAGATGATGGTGACAATGCTTTCAGTGGAATTATGACAGGTCTACACTAAGCCTTCCCCTTTTTTTTTGTCTTGTGACATGCTGAGAAATTATGATAGGCCAAAAATAAAAATCAAAGTTAGAAAAATGCTTTCGACATTTTTAATTTTTTGTATGCCATTTAGTGTTCAACAGGACTACTAACATCTCAAGAAAATTACATTGTTACAGCGTATCATTTTTTTCTGTTTGCTTTTGTAGGGTCATATTGTCATGCTCTTTCATATTTGCATGATAATAGGGTATCTGTAGTGTCATTGATATCTCCCTGCCAATGAAAAAGGGAATTGCAAATTGGGTGAGACAAAACTTAGATAATCTAGATTTGCAGCTTAAAGTAGTTTTTGTGCCATAGATGAAGACATGTGTTTTGTATTAGGAAACTGGGGGGAAACAAGAATTTGTGTTTTCCTATTGAGTCTGAAAATTTTCCTCACTATTACTATGAATTCTTTTTTCCATTTCCTAAGGAAAAGCTGTTTTGTGTAGAGATGCTTCTTTCTTTATGGCCTTTTTTTTCTTTGTAAGAGGTGTCCCTCTAACTCATGTAAAATATTTTGATTATGAGAATATATCCTTGCAAGCCAGGCTGGCAATATTTTTTTAAAGCTAAAGATCTACTGCAAATATTTTATTCTGCATGAATTCACAGTAGCTGTATTATATTGTGTATCTTTTTGCAATTAAAACTATAAAGTTCATTCCAATGCATAGGAATAGTATTTTTAAATTTTTAGGGCAGATTACAGACTTTTATATAGTGCTTTTTGTAGATATTAAAAACATTCTCTTTGTAGATTTTGTTTAAAGAAAGAAAAGAATGTTCTGGTCTAGGGGCAGCATTATTGCATTATTCAGAAATAATATCCTGTAAAATGTCTGTAACAAGATATTTTATCTGAAAGCCCATTGTAGCTTTCTTATTATGAGTTTCAAGCTTCTGCAACAATAAAAGTGTTCATATTCAAATGTATATTATTGCATTCATTCCTCTAATAGCAGCATTCCATCATATCAACCTATAAATAGACAAAGAAACAATTGCACAGAGTACTTGTTATTCAGCCTCAATATTTTTTATTTTGTTGTTAGATATCAGACTCTGGAATAGTCTTATGGAGTATTTGCATTGAATACAGAAAGAAAAAAGTTATTTCCTCCGAGTATACACGTGCTTTCTATCTGTGTTTCCTTGGGATATAAAAAGTTACTGGTTTAGTTCCATTGGTCATTTTTATTGCCTTCCTGAAGACAATGAAAATTGCATGAGGCTCCACATAAAAGCATCTCCAAGTGTAAATTAAATCTATTGTATAGTCTTTTGTGAATATAAAATAATATACTCTTAGATAATAAATCTATTTGTGTGTATCAACAAGATGTGTTTGTTTTTTTTTCTTCCTAGATACACCTTTAGTTAAAATCATTTCTTCCAATTCATGGCCTGAAGAAGGACAATCTATAATTTTGACTTGTGAATCCAAAGGAAAACCAATGTAAGTGCTTTAACAAGTAATATGTTTTTTGTTATTTTCTTTATTCTGCTGTGATTGCAATCTTCAGCTGCAGAAATCTGCTGGTTTTGTCTCGTCCTGGGGTGTAAAGTAATCTCTGGTATAGAAAACCCCTTGAAGCCTGTCTTCATTAAGTGTCTATAGAGGATTGGTCTTTTACTTTGTCATCTATTGTAGTTTTCAGGAAGAATTCCAGCAGTGAGGTTTATTTATTTTTTTTTTCAGTCAGGTATATCAGCCTGAAAGGAGTGCAGGCTTAATCAGTCACTGTTTACATCATTGAACTGATGATAGAAGAGAAAATGTCTCATGAAAATCTTCCTACATCAACTAGCCTCAGAGAAAATATATTGAACTTTCAGGATGCTTTGGCTGTCATTTACAGGGGAATTTGCCATTTAATGATATGTGCAAGTTGGCTCCCTGTTTCTGCCAGAATTTGAAAATATGTAGCCTGCTTTAAGAATATAAATTGTTTTACTTGGAAATTAGCATCTCTGCCATCAATGTATATATATAAAACTGTATATATATCTATATAACTCTTGCACAGAATCTATTTAAATAGACTTCACTCTTTAAAACAGTATCTTCTTGGGTGAGCTTTTACATATTTGCCCATAAAGATACATAAATCATTAAATTGCTTAATATTAAGTTAACAGGAATCAGGTTTCTTAAATATTGACCTTCTACTCAAAAGATTATGTACACTGTTATATGGAATGGTGATACACAGCTTTAGAATGGTCTTGAAAATGATAGTGCAATAACATTTTGGTTCTAGAAAAGGTGCAAAATTACATGCCAAAAATCATGTCCCTTATGCTGAATTTCTTGCTGGTGTAACTTCAGTGACTTTATCTTCCACTTAAACATGAGGAGGAACTTCTTTACTTTGAGGGTGGCAGAGCACTGGAACAGGCTGCCCACAGAGGTTGTGGAGGCATCTTCTCTGGAGACTTTCAAAACCATCTGGACATGTTCCTGTGCGACTTGCTCTAGGCGATCCTGCTCTGGCAGGGGGGTTGGACTCGATCTCCAGAGGTCCCTTCCAACCCCTGTGATTCTATGAATTGCTTGATGTAGGAACCTGAAGTCAGATTTAAGTCGTCAGTCATGTAAGTCCAAAATTTCTGTTTTGAAAGGCTCTTCTGAGTTTATTAAACTCCATAAGTACTTTTTATGTATTATATGCCTCTAGCATGCCATCCAAATCTAGACTGGGCCAAGCAACTCAGTACTTAGATCATGCTTCTTCCCTGATGGAGATCAGAACATTGGGGGTCCATCCAATTAGTCTTACATGGTGCTCAATGCTATTGGTCTTTTGTGTGCCTATCTGCTTCTGAAGTAAAATGTGTTTCTGAGATAGATACCTCTGTAGGTAACTGACAAAAATCAGTTGCAAGCCATCTCTTGCTTTTATAGTATACTTGAAGGAGAAGGAATTAGCCATTTACCTAGTAGCCTTTGAGCATTCCCCTAGGTATCAGGAGGTACAGAGTTCATTTCCCCATGATTTTCAAATTCAGCAGAAGATGTGCAAGTGATTCATTTTAGGAAAGAGGTTAGCCCTTATTGCCCCAAGTGCCATGTTGCTAAGTGATACTTGGGATTTTTCCCTATCTCAGTGTTTTCCTCATGACTTAACACATGATAGCTACATGCCAAGTGCTCTGTTTGGCATATAGACTTCAGGCACCCTAGCCCCAGGTGCCTGAATTCACTATTCATCTGACATTCACAGCAGGGATAAAGAGTAGAAGTAAGGCAGTCATTATGTATTTTTATGTTTTTAATTACTTGTTGTTTGTTGAAGGGCAGTTTGGGCCTTCACATTTGGAGTCTTTAAATAATAAGAGAGTTTGGAGGTTATAGGTTGGTTTCTTCTTTTTGTTCTTTTTAGTTTTGTGAGACAGACAACTGGATGAATTTAGAGATGGATGTAATCAGTATGTGGGGAGGAAAGAGGAATGGGTGTATACCAACTAGAGGTTCTAGTTCTGCAATGATTTCGCCTGTCTCTGAGTATTACAACGAGGCATGATGCTTTTCAGTTTCTGAGTGTATGGGAATCATTTCAAGTGTCTTGCAAAGATCTGATGTGCAGATGTTTAGTCTGAGTTGCTCACTTGGGCTTCCCTTTGCATTCAGTGGAGATATTTAGGTACTACTAGGATGTGAGTGGTCTGCTCTACATTAGACAGTAACAAAATAAAGAGCCAGGCTGGATCATACCTCTGGTACTTTCTTTTCACTAACTACATGGAGTTCAGACTGTTAATTCTGTCAGATATCCATCTCTATATTTCGGGATACCAAATATAGATGTCTCAACATAGAAATTTATATGAAATTTTATATCTATGTTTTATTTTGGTCAGATGCATCTCACTCTATAGCTTATAACCACATTTTCATGATCATTGAAAACAAGCTTACATTTTTTTCACATGCCAAAGATGTTAGACTCTGTTAAATAAGCAGATAATTAGTTCTCTCAGATAACAGATTTTCATCCATTCCCCTGTATTTGTAATTTCTGAGGGCAGTAAGAAACTATAAAAGTGGTATATTTTAGCTTGACATACACAATATTTTCCATTTGGTACACCTAATATTGTAGGTATATTTTATATGTTACCATTAGGAGACATTAGTCAAAACATAGTAATCAAAATGGAACTTCAATTGAGGTGCGTACCGATTTTTTTTTTTTTCAAATAAAACTCAGTTGCATCCTTAATGGATTCAAATGCAAACCTTACATGGGGTTCTGAAAGGGCAGCCAAATAAAAACTCTTCACAGAATTATTAAGGCAGGGCACCTGTATGTGGTAGCCTTTGGGGCACAAATATTTTGCCAATAAATGCACCTCTAATTGTCCATGCCACAAGAACTGCCAACATCAGCTTCTCCGTATTGCTTCACTAGGTCAGTCTTTCACGGCGCAGAGCCAGTAATAAATAGGCATCCTCCTGGGAGCAGTCTGCAGTTGCTTAGCATGAGAAACAGTAACATCATGCTCCCAACCTACGTTATGATTACCTTCTGGCTTGTAGAGAGAGAGAAATTGGAGAGGTCCACAGAGCCCAAATATGTCAGTGTAACAAGGTAAGTGATGAACTGTAGGGTTCATGGAGAGCTCAGAACCAGCCATGGTCCTTTGTAGCCATTTAGACACCATGGGTTAATTTCTGTACATTGTCAACCTTATGTCTCAGCTACAACAGTCTCTCCTATTTCCTGTAGGCAGCAGTGAATCATAGCAGTAAATGAACACTTACTTCTAGGTATGTTTCTCTTGTATCCCAGAGCAATTTTCATAAGCTTCGAAATGACATTTTAGATGGAAATGGAGAAAGAATCTTGTGGCTGTGGTGACTTTCATGACACCGATAGCTGCTGCAGAGTAATTCTTTCCCAAAAGGGAAAAGCAGAATGAGGCTAAAGCTAGAACATACTTACCCATCTTACATCTCATCACCAAGCCCCTTCTCGCAGGGATTCTGTTCCTCAAACCGTGTGCATCACAGAGACCCGGATATTGTGTTTCAAATCTACAACAGAGTCCTAAGGAAAAGCCCTGCCTAACTTACTCCCTTGTAGCAGGGAATGGGAGAGAAGCCTTGCTCAGACCAGCACCTCTGGGAAATCAACTGCCTTCTGTATCTCCTGCTGAAACAGCATCCTCCAGAGATACAGGAGAGAGATGAGGAAAAACTATGTGTTAGAAAGGGAAAAGTAAGGTCCTGCTCTGGTTTCATAGTTTAGGGTATAAGATTTAGCTTGGCCAAATCTTATGACCATTACTTTAGACAAGGAAAAAAATGGCCTTGGTCACTTCGATGTGTGCAGCATTGCTTGTTGTAATGTGTGAGATGGGCTGGAACTATCCCAGACTCTGAGGTGTGTGAGCCATTTTGAATGATCCCGTGAAGCAACATGAGAGGGTATAAGATGGGATGCACAGATTCTGTCACTGCGCTGTTTTATCTCTCTGCTCATCACTGTGAGGATGAGGATACCTCTGACTCTGGTCATCACCCTATGCTTATTGTATTAGGGGAATTATTTTGGAGGCAGGAGCAGCACTTTATTGCTGCTATAGAAATGTGATGATACCAGTAAAGAGAGCAGGCCAGATTTCCTGCCTGTTCTGTGATGGTTTTGAAGAAGCAGGCCATGTGGGGGATTAATGAAGTGTCATAGATCATTATAGATTCATTGTAGTTCCCTCTAGAGTATGTGTTGTGGTGGGTGGAGCTGCAAGCAGAGGTAGGACTGCCTGATAGGTGCTGAGGAGTTTACTCCAAGAGATCAGTCCTTGAGTTTGACCCTAAGGGCTCTGATGGGACATGTGCCATGACACCAATCCCACATGGTGGCATGACCACAGTGTTGAGTCAGAATGGGAGTGGTAAAATGGTGAGGGGAGGAGGCTTCCTCATACATTGCCTTCCAAAAGACCTACCTCTTGCTTCCGTATACAACTCCGCCTAAAGTTATTGCCTCTAGAATCTAGCATAAAAGCTCAAGTATTCTCTGAAAAAATCAAGTTACACTTCTGGATATGGAGCTCTGGGTTTGATGATGGTCTGATCTAGTTTGTGTAGCACTTAGGGCACCAGTTATAAACAACAGTGGAAGGTTGATATTTGGAATATTGTATGCATGAAGATATGACATTTTCAATTAAAATTTTGTTTGTGGAAAGGAAAAAAGAGGAAAAATATTCATCAGTTTACCATAGAATGTTTTTAAACAGACCTTGTAAACATAATTCACTACAGAAACATACCGTACTATCTGTAATATTTTAAGGCAACTTGAGACAGTATTTGTGAGGATTGTTGTCTGATTCATTGATGTACAGTTGATAGACTAAATTTAAGAGTTTTCTTTTGGAAAAATTCTAGTTGGTGTGCTTGTGTTAGCTTAGTCTTTTCTTAAGCAAGACTCAGTTGCTGGTTTGTTCACTCTATCAACAATTTTAATAGTATTGACACCCAGGGTTGGGGTTTTTTTTATTTGTAGGTAAAAAGGTATTTGGCCATTGCTCTGCACAACTTAGGTCAAGACACAACACCCTGTAGCTGACATCACTACTGCATAGCATGCTTCTTTTGGAGATACTATTATATAGTTCCAAAGAAAATTGAAGCTAATCTCTTGTCTTTTCAATCTTTAGAGTTATTTTGTCTTTTCCAGTATTTTTGGCTGCATCCCTGGGCAGTTGTCAGGCTACAACATTTTAGTAAATGAACTTACCTATGTGTCTGTAAGGTGTCAGTGGCTCTTTTAAATGTGTTCCTTTTTTAGCATTATATAGTCTTACTTAGGCTTTGTTTATTTTCCAAAGAATGAAATGTAATTATACTTCAGAAATCATAGACATAATTTTTATGAACTCACATGCAATGTCTAGACTTTTCTGACATCATAATGCATGAAAATATTTTTAATATTTTAAAATAAACAAAAGATAGGTTTAAAAAATGAAAACCAAACACCGAATTGATCATTTAATCATCTGTGCTTACAAAAGACTTAAACACCAGTGGTTTTTTTTTGCAAGTTGTAGTTTCTACACACTGTTGTGTCTTAACAATATCATGTAGTGGCTCAAAAATGACCCAAAAGTGAAAGAAAATCTGCCCCATAATGAAAGAAAGGTTCAATATTTAATATTCAGCTCTCTCACTAAAGCCTGCATGAAATATGGGGGTTTTTTTAAGTCAGTGTCATTTCAGCAGAAAGGATGTCAAAATATAATGGATAATTAGGGCACAGGAAACAAAGAGAGACTTGGCTGTCTCCTGTGTGCTTTAGAGAAATGTCTTTCCATTCCATGCAGCTCAGGGGAATCATAGTATAGTTGACTGACTAATGTAAAGTGAATATTTGGCCATGTTTGAAATAAATAGGAAAGATTTTTATTTCAGGAGAGCGCTCATATATGTATCCTTCATTAGAGTAACATTATTCATAAGGTCATGAAAAAGTTATAGAGAAAAGCACAATCAGTGATAAACGCTAATAATAACTAGCAATATAAAGTGTAGTCAAGTAAACATTTTAATATCAGAAAAAATTGATCACTTTTAATAATGAGGGAACACCAAATAATCAAGCTTGGACTATTAATCTAGTGTAAATTATCTATATGGTATCACCACGGAAAATTCTGTCTTTTCTAGTATCTATTTAAAGAAGACTCACTTGAGTGAGACATACATTTTGCAAAGGCTGATGGAAACAAATATTAATGATAAAAGAGAAATATGGTGTAAGCAACCAACTTAAAAGGAGCTCATTCCACCACCTCAGCCAGGTCTTTGATACTAAGCAGTTAAATGGGACTGGACCCAGGATAGACTCCTGAAGATGTCTGCTTTTAACTACCAGGTAGAGTGTCCAGCCCAGTCAATGGTCCAGCCGGTTTTCACATATTGAGTAGTACACGCACCCAGTACAATGGTAACATTCTAGCCTAGATACAAAGAATATGATTGGAGACAGTGATCAAAGACTTGCTAAAGTCGAGATAGACAATGTACACTGTCTTCTGCATCTACAGATCCTGTCTTTTCTTCAGATTTTTCATGTGTTTATTAGTTAGAAAATTACAGAAACATTTATTTCATTAATCATTTTGTCACAGGCTTAAGGATAAAATGTGTTATAAAGACTAGAATATCACTTCCTTCCTCTGAATAGTTACCTTAGTTCAAACTAATTCAAAGTCGAAAGACCTCTGAACCTAAGGAAGATGTTTTTGAGAAATGCTAGAAGGGATATATTTGGATTTGCTGATTTTCATTATATGATGAGACACATCATAATATTTTTCTTCCTGAAAACTGTGGCATTATGGGCAGGATATAGCCTTTGAAGAAGATTCCTGACTCCTTCAGTGGGATGGTAATTATGAATGGCAGCTATGAATGATCTGTATGACTCAGGTCTTATTTGATGCATGCCCTCAGAATACAGAATTAAAATAATTTATTCATAGGTATTCATATGTTTCTTCCCTCTAGTATCTGAGAACTCAGCAAATATTTAAATGTTTATTTTTATCACACCTGTGGACAATTAGGGTATTCAGTTGCTTCCAATTTACAGCAGGGAACTGAAGCAGAAAAAAATGCTAAAATCAAAATTGACAAATGGATCACGTATATTTTATGTCTAACATTGAACACAGTCCCCATTTTCCCAAGGGTATTTGACATGATGTAGCATCTCACTCAGAAGGTAGCTCATCATTGGTTTGGATTGTAATAGCGAGTTCCTAGTGCATCTACAATTCTATGCTCAAGAGTCTGAAATCAGAAACTAGCATAGAAAACTGTGGAAACCCACTTGACGTTCAGCTGTTAACACTTTGGTTTAAGTAGTTTGCCAATATTGCTTTAAAACTACGTCATAACAACAGGTTTGGATTCTAAATCATTAGTCTCACAGCCAACTTCTTGTCCGTGTTCAATTCTTTCTTTCCTACTTTGACATGATATGCTTCCCAGCTTCTCTAGCAGGTGAGATGTAGGTTCTGTAAGAAATTACCTCATTTTATGCATATTCACTGCAGAATACTGCCTGGAATGCTAGTATCAACTCCGCCTCTATGAATTATCGTAATGAACCTGGAAAAGCGTACGTGTTTCTGTGTTTATAAATCACCTTGCAGAATGAATCCACAGGCCAAGCTGGATGTTCAGGCAGTACCAATAAATATTAATGATTTGGAAAATTGGGTGAATTTGTCCATATCCAGGATGAAATATTATTCTAGCAAAATACAAATGTGTGATCAAACTATTTCTCCCTTAAGCTTGATATATATTTATTCATAAGAAATCCTGAATTGTAAGAGTTGATTTCCATGTTTCTCTGGAAAGGATAGCCAACTGAAATCAAGTAGGTGGAATGAAAGAAGGAAAGTTAGATACTGGAGTTCCACTGTTTTGTGTTTAGATCTGGACAGTCTTTGTCTTAGCAGAAAGGTGGATGGTTTTGAATTTTATAATAACTGCTATACATTTAACAAACTGGGAGTCTCCCTGGCATCCTTTGATTGGATTGCAGAACTAGCATTGACCTCTAATCCCTTTCAGTAACGGAAGTATCTTGTTTTAAATCAGATTTATGCTTTCTGTGCATTCTGAGTTTACAGTTAAGTTTCCAGGGGCACATGTCACACACAGCTTTGGGCAAGATTCCCTAAATATATTATTGAATAAATCCTTATGTATATAGGACAAAGTACTGCATCTATGGTTGTAGACTTGGTCAAAGGTAAGAACTCCTCCTCAGAGTTCTCAGCCCTGTGGTCCTCATCACTGGGGAACAGCTCTCAGGATATCTCAGGCTCTCCTATTCTCATCTTTTGCTTCACTCTCTGTCCATTCCAACTTGTCTTTCTTCAAATTTGGCTTGTTCAAAGCCCATCTCCTACAAATACAATAGGTATCTCTGTCCTGTCTGTTTCTTCTGCCTTGTCCTATTTTCTTGAAAAGTTTCTTATTTTTCTTTTTTTAAAACAGTGCCTTTTCATCATTGTATCTTTATCCTATTTAGGTGCTCTCTCTATTCGTTTAGGTTTGGAGAAATGTGAACTTCCATTTCTCCAAGAGGAACTGATTATATTTGAGGAGGTGATTACTAACTCAAAACTGTTAACTTGATCTGATGGGATATAATCCATGTCGGCTAATGTTAATCACTCTATATCCCATGGTTATTGTCAACCACATAGAAATGTCGTATCATCAACCAGACTTATAAGTTAAGCATCTAGATTCTCCACCAATGTAGGCAGCAGTATATATATGAAGAGAGCTTTATCAGTATTAAACACTACATTTCAAGCTCTTTCAGTCGGAAAGGTAAAGAGAAAATATATCATGTGCAACATACACTGATCACATAGCATGTGACGGAAATTTTATAGATTGGAATATACATAACTGTTAATAATGGTGAAACTTTTCAATATCCAGATTTTATGCCCAGTTTATTTTTAAAACAATTCCAGATAATAGTCACTGATGCCAGCCCACATCTCTGTTGAAGACAAACTCAGCAACATTTGCCAGTACTTTGCCGTCGTTGCTGTAATTACTGTCTTTGGATAGTCGAACAATTTTTAAATTATTGTCATTTTGAAGGAGTTTATCCGAATGATATCTCCTGCCTTGATTTAGTAGGCATCTGTTATATGCTATATTGAATGCGTGCTCATTTTCAGTAAAATGTTCTAAAATCTGATGAAGAATATCATACGAATTATAGAAAAATCTGCCTAGTGAAACTTTCCAGATGGGTAGTTTCTCTTTGCAAGAAAAAGCCAATTATTTTAAAGAATTATGTAAATATTCAGCTTGTAACCTTCTACACCAATATTTCATTGACATTACACCTCCACTGTGGAACTAGGCCGTGATGTAGTAGATAACATATTAAAAGGCAGGTAACATTTTTGCTGGGATACAGCATGTATATTTAATAGATTAAATTTCAGTTTGTGTTAAACATCCTGGCTGTCTGCGAGGTTGTATCTTCTTTTTGCAGCTGGGACCTTCTACGCTTTTTTTTTTTTTCAGGGTTTTGCAGGGAGTAGGGAAATTTGTGTTATAAAAAGTGTGACACAAAAAGAAGCAGGTGGGAGCATTAGTGCCTGTCTGAAAATTACACTTTACAATAAAGCTTCCTGCAGTGCTTAAAAACTTCCCCTTTATTGTTCTGTAAAGTGATCACCTTGCCTAATAGGCTCAATTCAATAATTGCTTTTCCTCTTTTTTAAGTGTCCCTTTTCTGCAGTGTTTACACATAAAATGGTGCAGAAAGCACAATGTGAAAAACAACTAAATGCAGCATTTTTAGTGCTCATTAAATCCATTTCTCACATGTATGCCTTTCGAAATAATTCTTTTCCTTGCTCTCAGGTGAGAACACATTCTAAAATAAAAAAGGTCCATGAAATAGAATAAAATATACAATTGAAATACAGCATTGATAATTCTAATTTAATACTTAACTGAAAGTTACACTTACAGGTAAAAGGACAGCAGTCTTGAATCAACCATTAGCAGTGGAACTCAAGAAGACACAGAATACACAGAAGACTATGTAGAAGATGACACAGATTAGTCTTGCAGGGCAAATCATGCTCATGGTATTTGCTCTGTTCCACAACTACAGAAACAAGATTTGTTCCCTGTATAGCAGATGTGTTCTGGAGCAACCTGTGTGTCATGGAGAACACCATCTTATTGCATATCTCCATTTTTACCCCACGTTTATAGCAGCATGGTACCCTGAGAACATGTACATGCTGCAAGCTAGCAGGGTAAAACTCCATCTTTCTAATGGAAAAGAAGTGCGCATTTAAAGGATGGTGCAAAGAGGGCACCATCGAATTAGGCATCGAATTAGGATTTCATAATTTTTTTTAAAAAAATTCTTCTTTATATTCAGTGTACTTTCATCCAGAAACTCACATCTCCTGTTCTGAAGAAATAACCTCTCTTTGTGAAGTTAGACACTGATTTTGGAACTGCTGCTTTTTCCCCTATTAAGGATAGTTTGTATTGTTCATTTCTTCACTGTTACTTTACCTTTTTCAGTTCATTGTTTTCAATACAAAAATTACTTTTATTATTCACCCTGCCCTAGCTTTCTGTGACTATGTTAGACATTTTTTCTTTAATTACAATTATCTATTTTTCCTATTTTTAAAGCACCCAAATCAAAGAGAAACAGGTTTTTGTGACTTGGTCTATTATACATCAGTTCTATACATTTACTATGAGTCAAGCTCTTGGTGTGCAGAACTCAAGCTCGGAGTGTAATATTTTTTGAAACCACTCAATAACTATGGAGGTGTAGGTATTGGCCTGCTCACTGGTCATTGCAAAGTTGAGAGTCATGTACAATTAATGTGCAAATGAGGTGCAGAAAATGAACACTGGAAGAAAGGATTTAATCAACAAACTCAAATGTAACCTTCTGCCTGATCATCCTTCTCCAGAATTATAAATTCTCAGTCAGCATGCAAATTTTAAAAGGGGGTATAAATGGAGTGAGTATGAGAGGACAGCAATACAGTCGGGTCTCTTGGCATACTTTTGGAATGTCTCACATATGAAAGGTGAAGCCACAAGTGAGTTGTGCAGGTTTTTTAAAGTGAATGCTGAAGCCTATCCCTGCACTCTTTCTACATAATACTGCAGTAGTACTCGTATTGCACTTGCACCAAAGACACCCATACAGTAAATCCAGTGCTTGTTTGCATAATTTTCTAAAACTGCTTGGGCAATTTGCCTTTCCTCACAAAACCAGGACTCAGTCCCTATTGACAGCAGTTCTCTTTGCTACAGGACAACCCAAGAGAACTGTTTTGAAAAGCAATGAAATTGTTCCACTGCACAGCAAAGAGATTTTGCCCTATCACTAAATGTGCAGTGAGACCTATTCACAGACCCATTGAACTTCCCACTATTGCATGCATATATTATTGATCTTTTTTTAAATTGTTTTTTTGGAAGAAGCTTTTTGTTCTCCTTTCCCTAGAGTTGCTCTGAGAAGTGCTACTCTGACATACATTTTAACAAAGATGCAAAATGGTATATTTACAAAATATATTGTATTTGTATAGATGGAAGAAATTGCGTATCTCTCCACAAAAAGAACTTTGTGGCATTAGCCCAGCCACTTAAGCCACTTGCTATGGGCTGGAAAACAAAGGCTGGAAAAATACCCAAAAAACCCTTTTAGGTGTGAAAATGTAGGCTTAATACTACTCTTTGGTATGTGATCACAACCCCAGAACAAATGGAGATGACAAGGTAAGTGAGATTGTGGTTCTGACAGGCACAGCAGGAAACTGGTGAGAGAGCGAATAAATTAATGCAATTTATTATTAGTGTAAATTACAAATTAGTCAGTGTTCATTTTAGATAATCTTTGTCTTTCTGTTGTGAGGAAAATCTCAATGATTTCTCAGATCTAAGTTTGGCTAGTTAAAATGAAATTTCAAGATTTAAGGTTTAGTGTTTAAAGTACCACTCTAAACTGTTTCCAAAACTTAGAAGACCTGAGGAAAGACTAAGTCTAGGATTTGTAGTCTTGTACAGGAGAGCAGAAGTGTCAGGCTGGAAGGGTGCAGAACCACAAGGAGAGAACAGCCAAGAAACTGCTATAGCTGGTTGCCTGGTTTGTCCTTCTTTTGAGACCCTGTTATAATCAGCTGAGGGGCTGAGCAGCCACATCAGGACTCTTAATGGGGGATAACCCAGTCAGGTTATCCTGTTATTTGAGTTATTAAACTGTTTGGCTGGTGGGGCTCTGAATAGAAAATGTCATCACAGATGTGTGTGCTGAGGTGCATGCATACCTGTTTTGTGCATTATGCAGCAGAGGCTTGAGGGAACAGTCTTGTACAAAGGAAGAACAGCATGCATTATTTCTTATCAAAATAATACAAACAAGCTGAGAGTATTTAGTCTTTATGCATTAGAAAACAGAAAAAATAACTACTACTTAGTAAAGGACCCTGTAACTTTCTCCTGTACATCTCCTCCCATGTTTAATGAGAGTTGGCACATGCCCATCTGTCATGGGATGGCCATGGCTGGCTCCACGACACCCCCTTGGCCACTCTCTCACTCACTGTCCTCGATGGGATGTGGATCAAAATAAGAACTTTTCCTATCATGAGCAAAACAGACTTGGCTCAGAGAAAATTAATTTATTTTCTTACCAGTTAAAATAGCATTGAATATTGAGAAACAAAGACAAAAACTGAAAACACCTTTCCTGCGGGCAGCTAGATCCTTTCTAAGGGCTGCTGCACGGGCACGAGCGTGCACAAGATTTCTGTAATGACTTTACAGTATGGATCCCCTTCTTAAAACACATGGCAGGTTTCCACAGATACATGCCTGTTTTGTTGTTGTCATTCTGTTTTATGACTGATTAGAAACACTGCATTGGTCATTTAAGGTGAAATTATAAAGATTTTAGCAAGTTAAGATTAAGAATTGCTAGTGAGATGAGCTGTGATATCCCCGTTGTAGGGGCGGCAGATCCAGCCACACCAGCTCAGCGTGCAGCAATGCTCACTCCTGAGTTGGGTGAGCTGACAGGGTACAGGGGCGAGTGGCTCCTCAGGGGATGGTAGGAGGGAGGTAAAGTGGGAGACAGGTCGGTGTTTCTACTTATTATTGCTATTTAATTGTGATTTGAGAGGGGAGTTTTTCTATTGCTCTCAAATATCTCTAGTTCATCTTCGTACATCCTACATAGAATTGCTAGAATGCTCCAAATGGAGTTGGTTTGTCCCAAGGAGTGACAGTCTGAGGGAGCTCTCACCACTGCCTATGTTCAGCCCATTCTTTAATGTATTTACTTGCATTTTGCACCTAGAGGCAAAAAAAGAATGTCTAGACAATTATATGGTAATCAACATCAAAAAGGAGAACTACATAAAAATGAAGAATCTTTTTAAAAAGAAGCTAAAAGGTGCAGCTAAGAGAATTAAGTCTTTCCAGGCACCCTGAGGTCTATGTTAGAAAAATAAGAAGAGTTTAGAATTGGAGGGTCAATACATATCACCTAGCAGAAACACTTGAGAAGGATAAATTAGTGAAGTTAAGCAGAAGAGAAAGCAAAGTGATAAAAATGGTGAATCCATAATTTCAGAAGCTGAAGTTGTTTTCTGAAAGAAAGAGAAGATCCTTAGATTTCGGCAGATAAAATATTAAAATACAGTAAGGAAACCACACCCACACCCACCACCGC
>VZZY01013601.1:58228-105391 GCA_013400335.1 Eurystomus gularis
CCCCCCCAATCCCAAATGAAAAAGCTAAAGAAAAATAAAGTTTGAGGAGCAACCAGCAAAGATAATTGAAAGTAATAGTTAATCTTTCTTGAAATATATCAGGAAGTGTGCCAGTACAGTTCTTGGATCAACTGAGGATCAAGGTATAAGGGGAAGAATGAATTTGCTACATATGTATTTACTGTGGAAGATACTGCGTATATTGCAGACTGATTCCTTTTTTTTCTGAGGTGCTCTCCAGCAAGGTTTTCTTAAATGTACTGTGGAGGAAGTTGTGGAATAAATGGGCAAAAGGGCAAAACAGCAGGGCCAGATGGTTTCACCTTGGCATTCAAAGGGAATTTGAGGATGAGATTGATGAATAATGAACAGTGACAGGAAACTTCATGCTTAAAACCACCTTGCTAACTGGGGACAACAGAGCTTCAGGAGACATCGAATGTGCAAGGCTGTAGAACTGACATGTAGGCTTCACAAATAGTAAAAACTGTAAAAAGGACTAGAATTAGCAGACACCTGAATTAAAAGAAACTGGGGGTGGAGGAGGGGGGGAGAGGGGAAAAAAGGAATCCCTTTGCAGAAGGAAAATCCTGTCTTATTGGAGTTCCTTGAAGGCCACAGAAAGTATGCCTTGTGGTGGCCTCTTTGATACAGACTGGAAATATTACAGATGTTTCCAAATTGTAAATGGCACAGAGATAATTTTTAGGGACTGTTGGTTCATTTTCTCTTCAAATACAGATGTTTCAGAGTAAATTAAGCTAATAAGAACCAGGTTTTGTCACAAAGCGAGGAGGTCATTTTTTTCATACAATGACCGGTAAACTTTGGGAATTTGTTGTCAAGGATATGGCAGATGGTAAAAATTTGTGGTCATTCGAGGGAAAACTGCATACATTCATGGAAAGGAAAGTCCTTAAGGTTTACAGGATATTTTTTAACTGTGCTTGGTTTCAGAAGCACCAGAGATAAGTTGTAGGTTGGAGGAGTGCTTGGAGAGGCAGCATCTGTGTTTGGCTTGTTCCCTAGACATCTCCTTATCCCTGGTGTTTGTGTTAAGGCATGCATGTTTCTCTGCTGTTACACATTGAACCCAGAGTGTTGTGACTTGCTAGGACTAGATGCTAATGGAGCTGGATCCTGTTGAAAGCTTGAGGATATCTCCTTTACAGTGCTAAAATTATTGCCATGAAGGTACTAATGAATAATTTTCTATGTGAGAGAAGTTTGTGTGAACTAAAGCACTCCTCTCTGTCTGGAAATAATGATACATTTGGAAGAAGAAAAGCAAACTCCTGTTTGTCTCTGTTTTTGTCTTTATTGTATTACTGTTTCATAAGTTATTTTTAGTTGTAAAAGAAATTGACACAAACCATGGTATAGGACTTAGCTCTGAAATATAAATAATCATAAGTTCCCAGCATATTGCTATTAGGATTTCATTATATTATCTTGAAAGCATGAAGCATTTTATTATTTATTATGGTCTAATACAATGTGCTTCAACATCAGCTTTTTTGACACTGGTGAAAAAATATTACTGCGGTGTAAAAATTTTATGGTGTATTTCCATTCCTTTGGTGCTCCCATAACTGTTATAAATATCAACAAACATTTGGTTACTTGTTGAGAAGAACCCATGATTCAACTAAATATCTTAGAAATGTTGTTATGGCTCATTATTAAAGATATCTGGTGAAAAGAGCATATTCTACTGCATCTCCAAAACTTCATAATGTTTGTACATGCATTGAAAGTCAAGAAGTGCACACCTTGGTTAATGAGGGTTGGTGCTGAAGACTTTGTATAGTCCTTGCTTGTCATTTCAGTTGCAGCACAGGCACTTTTATCAGCTCTCTGGGTGTTGTCACTGCACCTCAAGTGCAGGGAGGAATTTTAGTTTAATGAGGCTTCTCCTTGACTGTGCCTTACATCAACAGCAAATGATTTTAAACAAGTAGTGTTTGGACAAGCAAGTAACTGTGAATGAGATTTTCAACTGTTTACTTAATAGAAAAAGTGGAAGTGAATCGGCCACTCTTCATTTTCCTCTTTGATTCTTGTGCCAGCAAGCATTTGACCTTAGCTCAAAAAATGCAGCTAGTGTTTCATAGATGGGATTTCTCAGCCTATTCTAATAACAGAGACAGAGTTTCTTACGTCTGTAAGGACACAGCTCTTCCTGAAAACTGCGCAAGTCAGGCATATGAATATCCATCGGTGTCTCGCCCTGGAATATCTAAGCAGTCTAAAATCCTGACTCGTCAAAGGAAAAAAAAACCTCATCATATTCTTTGCTTATTAATACCTTGATATACCCTTCAGGCCTCAACTGGCAGTAAGGATATCACCAACAAACATAATGTTGATTAGGGAAGAAGATAAAAGGGAACTGAAAATGCATTATGACAGGAGCTCCCTCCTGTTTCCTCTTTCTTGCAGTCTCCACAGTTCTCTGTGTATGGTGGTTCAGCATAGCCTATGTAAGCCAAACTAGTTGCAGAAAATGTACTTTTTAAAAATCAGTTTTTCTGTTATTTCTGATAAATTAGTATTTTCCTGAGCTCTTGTTGCCCTGGCTGGGCATGCAGTATGCTTGTATACTTATATGAAGAAATGCAATGCTATAAATGGATCTGAAGACATGCCAGTCGAGAAGATGTTGTTTTCCTCTGTTCTATAAAATGCGTAGTAACTAAGATGTGCACATCCTATCATTATGCTTTGCTGCTGCTTTCTATTCCCAGCAGTACTTCATTAACATTAGGAGCATAGTTCCTGGTTAATCCCAGTAATTTTCAGCAGCCATTCTGATGCATCCACTTGAGCACCATATTATCTTAATACTGCTGACATTTGCACGTCTTTGAAATACATTTTTTTCAGATATTGTCCATTTAAGCCACTGCAGTTTCTATCGTCCTTTGTTCTTATAGTCATGCTTTACTTACAGCTGATGAAAAAGAATAATCTACTAATTTCTCAATAGCTCCTAAAGGTTAAGACGGAATCAACAAGGTGTAAACAGCAGTATAAGAAGCCCAAAGATTTAGCTGTTTGAATACAGACTACATAATTAGAAACCTATAGAACTGGAATTATAGTGAAACTGGGCCATTAAGAATTCTATGTTTAATTAACGATTCATGTGAATGAAATTTTTAAATGCCATTTATCACCTCAGCTGTACTCTGACAGAAAAGAAAAAGCCCCTAGGAATAGCAATAAAATATTTAAGCAAGGTGTGACAATTAGTCTTTATATTCACTTATCTGCATATAGTTTCTCCTCTCCTTTCCCACCAGCCCCCTCACTCTTATCTGAGAGTGTAGCTCTTAGTTTATGAGGCTGAAAGGAAAGGGATTTGTCTTTCTAATTTGCACATCAATATATGGCACCAATCCCAGGCAGAACAGAGGAAGGGTATCACTGAAGTGCTCCAGTACTGATCCAGAGTACTTCCACCTCCAGACCTCCAGCCTAAAAGCAAGGCTGTCACTTGCCCTTAATTATGGGTATGTCATTAGGGATATCTTGTCCATTGCCTGTGAGAGCTGTTAAACAACTGCATGTCAGATAACACATTGTGCATCCACCTGAAGAGTTAGATGCATTGTTCTTCAGTCTGTCCATATCAGGCCTTTCAATAGAAGACTTGCAGCATCTTTGCTACTTTATAGACATTGGAAAACACCTTATCTAATCTGCGGTCAAGTCCAGGCTGACACACGAACATTCCATGCAAAGTATTACTTAGTACTTTGTCCTTGAGCTAGTGTCAGTTAGCTGATGGTGGCAGTCACTTCTGCAAGACCTCCATTCCCCAGAAAGTAAGGCAGGATTTATGACATAAGATTCTTTAATGTATTTTTTTCTTTCCTGCAGCTCTACTGCCTTACACCTCTCCTTCTGCCTTTTTAGCCTCAGGAATCATTTTGAAAGAGATGTTACACTTTTATGGAGGACTTTTCTTTCCTGGTTAAAATTTAAAAGAAATATAAATTATTTATAATCTGGCAACATAAAATGAATAGTATAGCCATACATACCATTGTTTTCTACAGATAGAAGATTTTAAAGTGCACTTTTAATGAAAGCTTTTCATAAGCTGTAGAGGTTTTAGTGTTTTCTCTGAACTTCAGGTTTTTTGAGCCTCAGACTTTAAAATATGTATGAAAAAGTGTGCCTGGTGCAGAAACATCTAAAGACTCAAGAAATTAAAAGGAGTAGAAATGTTCAGTCTGTTTGGGAATTTGGTCAGATTCAGCGAAAGCAAAAAATTGGAGGGGGGTTCGGGGTGAAATGAGACACCAAAGTTTGAAAGTAGATGGAGAGTATGACAAATGTAGGTGAGATTTGGGCAAAACAGAAAACCAGAAGTTGAGGTTACAGAATGGGCACTATAAAGACTAGGTAGCTGAAGGCACTTTACTGTTCTCTGCTGTGAAAGCCCATAAAAATTAGCATTTCTGTAGTAGTGCCACTTTCTGACTGAGGAAGTGGCAGAGCCAGATGCCAAAAAAAAAAAAGGTGGAGAAAATCAACAACCCCATAGAAGGCATGCAATGTTTTTAATCTTAGTTTGTTTCAAGAAGGTGGAAGGTATAAGCACAAAATGCTTCTCTTCTTTCCTCACTGTATATACAAGATGGAGCACACAGCTCCAGTGCACAAGAGACAAAGATCTGTAACACCTTTCTCTTTTTTCTTCCTTTTTCTTATTTCTTCTTTTTTTAATACTGGCCTAAAAAGCCTACTGGCAGTGTCCCATCAGTGTGTGAATAAATGTGCTGTAGAATGTGTGCATGTGTGGGGCATATACATCACATACACATCTAATGCAAAGTGCAAACATTTCTATAATATTAGTCTGACTGTTTAGAAAGAATGCAGTTCTGAATTTAAGAGCTCAGCTTACAAGTACGGCCTTATCAAAATATTGGCAGGGCCTAGTAAGAGTAAGGAAAATTGTGGTCATTTTTAAATATCAAGGGCAAAAAAGAAAGAAGGAACATCTGTTAGTGAAGATAATGAGATCTGAATTTCTTGAAGAAAATTGGCCACAAGATCTACCACTTAATTTGATGATGAAGAAGTTCCATTAGAGAAATTATAAAATTGGTTGGATACCAATAATAATAACAACGATAAAGCACTTAAAGCTTGTAGGAAATTTTACAAGTCATCTGAAGAGTTCAGATCTCAAAAAAACCAACCCAATCAAAAACTTGAAAATCATTTTAGATAAAAAGCAAAAATAAACCTATAGCAAAACTGTCAGGTCTGGAAGGGTACTGGATGTATACTTGGGCAAATATTCAGTACCACAATGATTGTTTTTAAAGTAGAACTGGAATGAAGAAATGTGGGATTTCTGAGGTCTTATGATGAAACTCAGATACAAGAGTATTGTTCATCAAAAGAATAAAACTAGAAGTATTTTTAAATTCTTTTTCATATACAAGTAGTAAAAGTAGAGTGTCTTAGAAAAGTAGTATTTGGATTCATTTTCTTGTTTTAAAGCACAAACTTGGAAACGAAGTCTGGAATCATTCAGAGATTTCATTGCACCAAATTGAGACTGGCAATCACTAAGCAATTAAACATTCTTTAAAAAGATATAAAAACTGAAATACTTTTTGCACTTCCATGAGAGTTAAAAATATTTTGCTACAGCTTCTCCTGAAACGCAGATGTCTGAACCTACACTGGATATCCAGAATATTTTATAGATTTGCTTTCTCTAGAACTTACTATTAGAAAATACATTTTATGTATTGGAATGATATAAAGTATTAAATATTTTTATTACTACAAAAATGGTGCTGAAGCAGGCAACTATCATATAAACCAAAGAATTTTTGTTCTTAGTGATATTGATCCTCAAAGTGGGTTTAAGTATAATACCAAGATGAATACTTTAAAAGCAGAAGGTATTCTGCATGTAGTCTGTTATTAAGTACTATCAAAAAGTATGTTTTAAGAATTTTTATATAGTCACACTCAGTGTTTACTTATGTCAGTGCTCTCAAGTCATTATGGTAGTGCTCAATTAATTCTTGATTCAGACATGGACAAAGTAATTCACCAATCAGTGGACAAAATATCATAGTTTATATGAATCAGAAAGGGCTTCTCTACAGAATATATACTGGATTTGAATGGCTACAATTTTAATGCATTTTCATGTTTTAATGTATAATCTGACCTGTTGTGGCATGGAAGTTCCAAGCTCAGGAAATAAAGCATTCTATTTGGTGCAATACTTTTTGGAACAATTTTTCACTATGGCATATTCAAAGGAAAATGTTTTGCAGAAATGGTAATTGTGGAAAGATAGGGGAAAGTAGAAAACAGAAAGATTACTTAAAAACACAGGCTGAATAATTTAAATAGTCAGCATGAACTGTAAGCCTTAAGCGGTAGGAGGTGCCTGTCAATCCTGATCTATGTTTACACACTGGCACACAGTTAAGACCTTTTGTCATTAGTTCAGGAGTTTATAGTTAATTTCCATTTAAGGGTAATCAGGCTCTTTAAGATGTAAAATCTGAATTTGTTCACTCTACAGGAGATCCATGTGATTTGTAGAGCCTATGAACTTTGCAAAAAGGTTTCTAGTTCGTAAATAAATTGAAGATAATAGAGGTTTTCATGTTAATCAGAAAAAAAAATACAAGCTTTTCAATTTATAGGGTACAGTTCAGCAAATAAATAGGTATATGGATTTGAAGTTATTAATATCTATTAGAAGAGATGACTTTCTGAGCACCTCTGCAAACCTTCCATTATTAGAACAAGATTTAGCTGTCTGTCACAATGGAAAGGTAGATCAGGCTTTGCTGGTACCTCTGCTAATGGTGTTGGCCTAAGTAATAGGGGTCTGTAGAGGAAGCAGGAACTCTGCAGCCAGAACTGTCTTCTCTCTTGCTCATTTGGCAGTCAAACCTAACCTCATGCTGAGTACCTTCTAACAGGAGATGAAGGAAGCCGGGCAGAGGGGATAATGATCAATAAAGCTGAGAAATACAAAATAGACTGTGTTTCTCTTCCAGATAAAGAGGACAGTCTTACTTATAATTACTTTTATTTTTTCTAGTTTATTATGACCACACAGAGAGGAACTTTAACAATAATCTCCTTCAGAACCCACTAAAAAATACAAGGCAAAAACATTTGTCTGCATTCTTTAAAGACAAGTGATATTTGTAAGAGGTTAGCATGTTGTTTTTATGGCATGCAATGGTAATTCCACTAAAAGGTGAATTTAATAACTCTTAAGACAAAAAGAAAATTCCTTCTCATATAAAAGTGCAGATAAGATGTTCAGATAAAAGCCTTAAAATAAAGGAGTAGCATTAGGAGCAGCACTGCTAAAACTGGCAAAATAAATCATGTAACCTGAATGAGTATAGTATTTCTTAGAAATCTTTGTAACAAGAACAGTTTTTAAGAAGATGCATTTTTGGGTAAGTGTTTTCCTGTCTCTGAATAGTTGGAGGTACTTGGGGCGATAAATGGCATTAGCAACCAACTGTGCACAGTTTGATTTCATGTCTCTCTGCATTTATTCCGAGTTGACTGTTTCCGTGCTCTAGTATTGGGGGCATAAGAAATTGCTTAAATAAGTAACTGTGTTATCACATACCACAGTGATGGGTTCCTATGTATTCCACTATTGAGAAAATCTGCTGACTTTACCTCAGTTTTCATGTATTGCACAATATCACAATGAAGATTTTTCTGACATTGACCCATCGGCCATATTGCACATTTGTGAGCTCTCTGATTTTGCATTTCCTTCAGAGCTGAAGGGCTCCCAGCGCTGGCACAAACTAACCCTGACAGGACACTGCTTCTCCGACACACACAGAGTGACTATTGATAATGAATTATAATTCTCTGAACTATTTTTTTCACTTCTAATTTGGATTATGGGAAGGCAGTGGATCACCCACAGCAGTAAACACACGCACACCAATTTGGTGTCCTCTTTTTCATCTCACATTAAACTTACCTTCTGGAGCATAGTACTTCTTGAACAACCTTAGGGACCCCTCCACAACTGCCTTCATGTGGCAATGGATTTCAAGTTTATTTAAATAAAATTCTGGACTACTACATCAGTGTGACATCGCTTTCACAAAATAGGGGGTTTTTTTAAGCCATTCTTTTTGTCCATCTCTGGCCTCCCTGCTCCTTACAATAGTAGAATACAAGGGATATTTCTAATGCAATTCACTGATAAGGCATCTTCTCATTTTACATAGTTCTCTTGCTGATCTGTGTCATGACTATGAGAAAGCCAATCCCCAAAATGTTATTCACAGCAGATTTCTTTAATACTTCTTTGGGGAGATTGTGAATAGTACTGGAATTAGGTAGC
Organism: Eurystomus gularis; assembly: GCA_013400335.1. Taxonomy (NCBI): domain Eukaryota; kingdom Metazoa; phylum Chordata; class Aves; order Coraciiformes; family Coraciidae; genus Eurystomus; species Eurystomus gularis. Next base: position 66,615 of record VZZY01013601.1, read on the forward strand.
AAACTTCATATGTGCATACATATATATATGACTTATGCACTTTTTGGGATATTCACTTGATATTTCCTCAGCTTCTTGAAAATTACTAACATAAAGTAAACAAGAAGAGGTGGGCACAAGAAATGCACAAAAAGCAAAGGGAAAAACTACAGGTGAATGATTCCAAATAAGTTAACATTATAATGGGTTGGTGATCAATTGGGAAAAAGCTATCCAGACAGAAACCAGCAGCATTACACAGCTGTGTTAAGGGCTGAAAGCCTTAGGGCAAAGGGCATTCTACACTCTAAAATCACTAAAGGATAAAGGAAAATGGGTCATCAGCCTGATAAGAGGTAGACATAGAAGGAGTGAGAATTATGGCAGAAAGAGAATAGTCAAGTGGTTACAGGCAAAGATGGGTATTAACTGACCTGAAAGGAACCTTCAAATTGATTGCAAGGTAAGTATAGAGCATAGATAGGGGGAAATAAAAATATGAAAAATTACACTTTTACCCCTTAGCAAGCTAGACTTTGTATCTTTGGGTGAAAGAATAAATACCTTTGCTTTGAAAAGACTCCTCCTGGGTAACTTTAATCAGTTGCTGTCACAGGCTGCTCAGGGATAAGGACTTTCAGCTGCAAATTTAGTCATATCAATGTGGTTAGCAATTGTAATCCAGTGAGCCAATTTGAAGGTGAAAGGATTGCCTGATTCATCTAAAGCAAGATACAGGTGGGGAGGCTTGTTAACCAAGTGCATTTGTAATGGACAAAAAGAAAGGTTTTATCTGTATCCAAAACAGAAAGTAAAGGATGAAGAGGTTTGGGGTTTGTTTGTTTTCTTCCCTTTTCTGCTATCTTTTATATTTCTGGTTTTTGGTGTTCTCTTTTCTTTCTGTAAATGCTGAATGCTACCACTGTTTGAGATTCCTGTCATCTCTTTATCATTTAAGCAACTTTTTCAAAGGCATAATATACTGCAACTGTCTTCAACATTTCTTACTGATCCTGTTGTCTTTAAAGCTGTGAATTCCTGTCAAATTTTTATTATATAAAAAGTAGAAATCTAGATTTTCTTCCCACCTCATTTTTAACATGTGTCAGTAATTTAGTTCTTTACCATTTAAAAAACATTGGTATAGGGCATCATAAATATTCTTAGGCTACATTAAGTCTTCTGAGATGTTTAAAAGAGGACACTAGAGGCAAATATAGTAGTCAATTCAGATGTTTAAAGTTTCCTTCTTAAAAAGAGAGAACTTCATAAAAGCTACTTGAGATATTCTTGACTAGTTCTTCTGGGGAGAAGAACACTGTGAAGGTTACTCAAACTTTGCAGAACTACAAAATGACAGAGTTCTTATCTCATAAAATAAAAACCAGCTATCCAAGCCTTTTGTGAAAGTCTAGTGACTGTGGATATTGATGTTTTTGATAGATGAAATGCTCCCAAACCAGCTGATCCCAATATGACTCATCAGACTGAGATTTTATATAAACAAGAGATTCCCTCAGGGTTTAAACTTTTGACTGGATGATTAACTGACAAAGCTAAAAATCCAGATTCTCAATACAGAGAAACTATAAGTTTTGAATTAATGAAGCAATCATTCCCTTAGATAACTTTTAACATTGCACCAAGATTTAACAAAAAAAAATGCTCTGATAAATGTAGTGATACCTTTTTCATTACTCATTTGAGCATATCCACTAGATTATGTTTTTATGGGCTTTAGAGAGTACAAGTGTGCCCGTTCGGAGAAGTAAAAGGCATCGTTCAAGAGAGCCTTACTCAAAATAATAAATTTACTTGTCTTGCCAGTGTTCCACAAATCCTTCTTCCATCTTTCTTATTTTTACCCACATTGGCTACAAAATTTGATAGGATACTTAGATGCTCAGATGGATGATAATACCCTCAATGAGACTGAGTATGTAAAAAGCTGACAGTGGTTTTTGTTGTTGTTGTTTTAGGGTTTTTTGAGAATGTGATCTTAGGGAAATTACAGGGTTGTCCTGTGGTGGTATTATGAGCCAGTAAGTTAGTGAGTGTTGCTTACTAAGGTCAGTTTGACTGGGAAAGAATACCAAATTCTGTTGCTTTTTGTGTCAAGTTTAGAGGCTAACATGAAGACAGTTAATAAAATAGTTTATTTATACCAAAAACAATTTTTGTTTCCCAGATCAATTACTGAAAGCTTCTGAGCCTTTCTACTAGGATTAAATATAAATTACACAAAAAAATCTAAGCCCATTTAGCAGTTCTTCAGAGAGAGTATAGAGTTCAAATTTCTTTTGAGGGTCTGGGAGAGAAGTAATTGGTCATAGTTAAGGTTTTTTAGTATGCTTATGATTAGTATCTTTGGCTTCTTTCAGTTTAACACAGTTCTGATAGTGCCACTGTGGGCAGCTGAGTGCAAAGCCAAATCAGTAAAAGCAGTACATACTAGTCAAAGAAATAGCATGGGCTGTCACCGTTGAGTTGTGTCTTTGAAAAGATTTCTTCAGTACAGCATGTTTAATTTCTGTGGTTTTGGTTTAAAAGGTCTCACACTGGGAGCAAATTAGAATAGGCAAGCCAGAAGCAGAGTAGAACAGTGTTTTGGGGAAGAAACAGCATCTTGGTACTTCAGCTCTGCTACATTCCTCAACCCAATGAAGGGTCTCAGTGGTAGCACAGCTCATTTCCATTTAACCGCATCCACGTGGGAGGGATTAAAACAGGGATATAGAAAAGCACCTCTCATCCAAGATGGGGAAAAAGGAGAGGACAGACTTGTTCTTTGGGTGACTGCATTAGTACTAGCAAGCTGCATACTCCTGTTAGGACAGAGTGGGTCAGTGAGCTTGTTTGTGCCATGACGTGTGAGGGTAGTAACGTGCAATTGCATTAGTGGCCACAGTGCTCATTCTGACTTTATAGCTGTTGTGCTCAAAGAAAGATATTTTCAGAATTGTCTGAGAAAAATGGGGATTAAACTGCTGTGATTCAACTTGAAGTAAGCACAAATGCAAGATACAGGAAAAGCCTGTTTGTTCCAGTCCACACAGTAATAAGTAGCATTAAGGTAATTCTGTAGTATGTGAAGAAAAGCTGAAATTCTGCAATATTAGAGATTTATTCAATGGAGAAAAATGTGCATTATTAGGAGTGTGCATATTTGCTGTGTGTTTTTGAATGTGAAACCTGAATATCGTCCAGCTAGTCAAGAACCCTTTCAAAATACTGGGTAAGAGGAAGAACCTCTGTCTGGATCTGTACCCCCGTATGTGTTTCAATAAGATAAGCTATGAGGAATTCACACATCTGTGCCTTGTGTCACAGAAGAAAAGCTTCCCCATCAATGTTTCAGCTGCATTTTTGCTTTGGACAATGAAGGTACTAAAACAATTATCAAGGAATAGCCAATATGCTGTAAATTTACGGTTCCTTTACCCTTTATTCATCTGATTTTTTTTTTTTTCCTACCACTGATCTCAAACAAACAGAAAAAGAGGGGGAGAGAGCGACCTGCTAAATACAAGGCTATCATAACTTATAACAAGGTTACAATATGCAGAACTGTTACTTACCATATCCTGCAATATTCATTGCCACTGCTAGATCAGTGTAAGATGAATAAAAGTAAATACATTTTTGCACAGCGGGTAGGGAACTTCTGGTATTCATTGCCACAGGAGTCTCAGTTGACAGACAGTATAAGCAGATTCAAAAAGATACTAGAGACATTCATACACAACAGGTCTAAATACTAAGTACACAGAAAATAGAACAAGAGATGTGACCTCCAGCATCCCTGACAGAATAATAGTGGATGCTGGCAGAGTATGGGGGGAATGGACCACAGAAAATGGCCACACTCACACACTTTTCTTAAACAGCCGCTCCCCTTGTCACTGACCACAGCAGCGTGCTGGCCTGGTTTCATGAGCACATCTCCTGTTCTTAGCTCACTTCTGCCTAACTAATGAATTCTTTAGACCAGTGTCTCAAAGCTTCCCAGCAGTGCAGGCAAAATTTAATTTTGTGGCTGTGACAGGATTGCTGCTTTAGGCACCATCCTCCCTGGGGGTGGTGAGATGGGGTGAGAGCTGTGCCCGACCACCACAGTGTGTTGACCATGGGCTGACTGCCCAGGAATTGCTCTGCTGCTGCCACTAAGGCAGCACAGGATGGCTTAATATCAACTGTTAATATCAACTGTAAAGCTTCCTTTACACCCAGAGTATGTAGATCTGCCTCTCTCTAAGCTGTGATTTTTCTGCCACCATCGTTTTGCAACCATAGCTAAGCACTCTGTGTAAGAGTAGAGTTGGTGTATTACAATGTGACAAAGCTCCCTGAATAATTTATATCTAAGGCTCCATTTCATACTTATTTGTTATCCTATGGGTTTTCCCCTAGGATACGCCATCTAATTTCAATTTAAAATGTAAGTTCCATAAATTACCACTGCACAGAAGTTGCTTTAACATGCCATTTATGAAGGTAATGGTGCACATTGTAGCAGAAGTGTTTCAGAGTTTCCACTCCTGGGATGACAGATCCACAGTAAGCTTGTAAATGGGGAACAATGAGGAGTTTGCTAGAAAATTGAACAAATCCACCTTAACATATCAAAGCAAATCACACCTTAATGTCATGAGCTCAGCAGTGCAATGTTTCTGAAACAGCATGGATGTCTAGATCCCCTGCTTGCATTAAGCAGAAAGGAAGTGTGTATATTGTGTGTCATGTGTATTTAGATACCAGTTCCTGGAAGTGCACTTAGGAAGAATATTAAGACAATAAGGCCCACTACACTGACAGTTCTTAATCCTTAGTTTAAAATTATGTGCATCTTCTTTTATTCCCTGAGAATATGATGAGAATAGCCAGTCTACGTAGCAAGTTCAATAACAATTTAACAAAGTGTCATCCAAATATTACTAAAATTTATATAAATCTGTTATCTTTCAAGAGAAACAAGTTATAGGTTTTTCAGTTCAAAGAGTAATATAAATTATATATCAGTAAGCACATTTCAGAAAAAAAATCACCTTTTTTACATCTACTTTTACAATTTACTTTTACTTTTTTACAATTTTTTTTTTTACATTTCTTCCCTCACTTAAAAGAAAATCTTGTCATTGCAGTCATTAAGACTATTTTTCCATGCATGAGGCCACATTTTAGCAAAATATCTCTCCTTAGGTATTTAGGTTTAATTCTTGTTCTTAACCTTATTATATTTAATGGACTTTAAACGCCTGCTTAAATTACTGAAAGTAAGTATTTCTTGAGTAAGACTTATGACTAATTTTGCATCTGCTGATTTTTTTACCAGCATTTTATATTTTGTTGTATTACTTAGTCATACAACTGCATCCTTTGAGAGGAAAATATAATGTAACATTCTCCTACCAAATAAATGTGCAAATTAAGAACTGCTTCTGATTGAAATTATTTAAGTAATGAACACAATAGAAAAGGATTTATATTTTGTTTATGATGTATAAAGCTACCACATACCAGTAATGTAGCAGTGAATCCCCAGGCTGTATATATCTTGCTTTAGTGACTAGTATCTAAGGACCTGAGATGGACCTCTGTCTGTGAGATAGTCAGGATTCAGTAAGCCAACTTATTCCCAGTCACAGACCTGTCTTTTTGGTGATTTCCCCTCATGTAAATTTGAAAGTAGATCTTGTTACGTGTAATAAAGACTGCATACTAGTAATATATACATCCTGCTGTCTGTTAGGCAAATCTCATCAACTATGGTGCTTCTCAAGAAAGGAAAGAGTTAGGTATCAGTTGCCGGTGGGAGGGTGTATGTGAGTCTGCAAGACAGTCAGTTCTCTTCTCTGCAGTGCCCTTAACTGGCCCAGGGGGTTATCACTGTCAGTGCTTTGCCTTTGACCTGTTTGATGTGAGTTCACGAGGCACAAAAGGAAAGGTTTTGCAGAAGAAGGAAATCCAGGATTTTAAGTCAAATCTTGTGATAACATGCATAAAAAGCAATTATTTGAGGGAAGGATGCAGAAAGGGTGTAAAAAGGGATGGACTGCAACACAATGCAGCAATAGAAACAAATTTAGATTGTATGTAAGATGTGCTACTTTGAGACTAATATGCCTGGTTCAGGAAAAGCATTCAGTGCATGAAGTGCACTTGAGAATGCGTGTGGCCTAAATTTCAGAATCCATTTACAAACCACTGACATCTACCTCAGCCTGCCTTGCATGACTTCTGATGCCTGTCACCCACACAGGACCATATTGCTCATCAGACAAAGAGAAAGCTATTTTCACTTAGCTTGCCAAGCATCTTGCCAAACTGTAGGCCCTGAAACCTTGTGAGAACTATTTTTTAGTTTAGGAAATATCTTGGCGTGTTGCACTACCATTCTGTTTCCCATTTTGTTCCTCTTATTTTCCTTGCTTGTTCTTTCACTTTCTTTAGTAGTTTCCATCTGGGATGATGAGGTTGTAATAATGATGGTTCATTATATCCAGTAACTCAAATGATCATTAAAGTTAGTATTCATAAGTTTCTGATGTATATGTAGCTATACATGCTTCATGTGTCTGATTAAATGCATTATTTTGGGTCCAACAGGCCAGAACCAGTACTGTGGACAAAGGACGGTGGAGAACTACCAGATCCAGAGAGAATGGTTGTCAATGGCAGGGTCCTAAGCATCAGTTTCCTAAACAAAACAGACAATGGCACATACCGATGTGAAGCAAAAAATCCTATTGGCCGAAACAGCACAGAATATGTCCTGATAGTACATGGTGAGTGTGTTCTCATTAGTTTTTTGGTGCATGTTATGCATATATAGCGTTTCAAGAAAATACAATCAGTTGCTTATGATCACTACCGAAAGAATAGCAAGAAAAAAATGGAAGTATAATTACACTTTTATTGATGCTATCATCTAGTTGTGGGGAGTACAGTTACTTCCTTCTGTTGGCATATCTCTCTTCATACAGTTTAAACAACATATATTCACTTACGTTGTGAACTTTTTGCAAAGTAAGCACCTGTACAAGTGTTTTGTGGTGTGTTGGTACTATTTTATAAGTACTTGCCTCAGGCACATCCTGTTCAGATAAAGCTGGTTGCAAAAGGACATATGAAGGGTAATATGGAAATACCAAACAGATGAGAGCTCGAGGTTTTTTGTTTATTTTTTTTATAGACCATCAAAGACAGGACGTCAGATACTTTTCTTCACACAAGTTATAGCCTGCTACTGAGAAAATTCAGCTTATACAAGTTAGCTGATCATCATTTGGCCTGTTGCTACAGTCAATCCTCCAAAATACATCATGCTCTTAATTCATGATACTTCTAATAAAATTTAAAAATAGGAAAGTTCACATTACAGTTGATTTCCTTAATATCTGTTACATAACAAGAATAACTGGCTTTTATGTTGATCATGAAATAGATTGATATAAGTATAGGAGAAACTATAATACAAAGTTATCATTTACCTTTAATACAGCTTTTCAGTGTGGATCTAGCAGTCTTAAAACATAATGTTCTTTCATCACAGATATGCATATGATAATTCCTGGAAGATTATGAGTTCTCTAATTTCAATTTTAACATAAGTGAGTGTAGAGACAAAAGCTTCACTGTAGTTCATGATAGTACTTTTTTCCCCTCTAGTTTTTTAAAAAATGCAACTTTTTATAACTATGACAAAATAAAATGAAACAATCTAATCAAAATTATAGTCTGTAAACAGACAAATAGACATGCAAACTATATAGATTTTATTTTATACTTGATGAATTCAAGTATAACAAATCCATGTTTCTTTGGTGTTTGTAAGGTCTCAAAACCATTTTTCACTAAAGGTTTAACCTGCCTTTAGGTATTTGGCAGAAAACTTCTAATAAGTGCTACTTTCAGCTTTCAGTAATGAGCTCTTTTTGGCACTGTTGATGAAATGTCATTTATCAAAAAGAACCCTGTAGATTACTTTTCATTTTTCTTAAAGTTCACTATTAGTTTATGTAGGATTAATGGCACAAGTAAGGAGGAGGTCTTTGCATGAGGAACACAGAGCCTGTACTGCTGCGTGAGTATTTTTGTATTAAAGACAAACAGAAAAACTAAACCCTCTAACCTCTACTTACATTGATTACTACAAGAGAAGGAAAAGAAAAAATGTCTTTTACATCCCGGAGGGTGGTGTTGCATAGGTTGTTGGCTGCTGGCACAAAGTTGCATTGCCTTTGATGAGGCACTGGCTTCAGCACTTGCCAGATGTTGAAACTTCCATTGTTTGTGTTTTCTGCCCAATTTATTTGTGAAAACTTGGCCTTTTATCATGGTAGATTTTCCCATCAGTGATGACTTTGCAGTATACCTCTATCAAAGAATATTTAATGATCTCCTATGTGTCTTTTTGCATAGTGGCAAGCCCCCTGTTGATCTGATTATCTTGCAAGAACTTCGTGGCAGTCTGTAAAATCATTCATTATCAGGAAGGCATTCTGTTATGTTTGGCATCACATTACGCAGGTTGCCAGGTTTAGCTTGCACATTATTGACCTTTTCTGTTATGAGTACCAGAGTTTTCCTAATTGCATTTCTGCAATTCCACTGTTAGAACTAGAGAAGGTAAATGTCAGGTGCTTTCGAGGTTTCTGAAACAATGAGAGTAGTGTGACAGAGTATGTGATGATGTTTAGTGCTTAACAACCTACTGCATTTCAGAGTTGTTAAGTTTATTTTAAGTATAGAAGAGATGGACATAATTATCAAGTGCAGCACAAGTAGTTCTATAGATCAATTTAAGCAGTGTCTTACCGCTTTTTTAGCTCATTACATTCACAAATGTCTCTAGTGAAATGTAATCCTCCCGGAACTATACTCTTTCTCTTTCTCTCCTTCTCTCTCTCTAGGGGCTAGCAAGCCTACTTTTTATCATTTTCTGAGATGTATTCCTCCATTTAATAGAGGATGTACTTTTTATTCCAGATCTTCCTGTATATATCTGGGACTATCCTTTGGTTTGTCATCCCTTCCCCTACGCCTAATGTGTTTATGTAATTTTTTTGTCCTGCTCATTTGTTAAAGCTGATTTATATAAGTATGCCTTTTTTTTTCTTGAATGTTAGGTTTCTAAGACAAGTACATGCCAGATTTAACATAAGGAGAGGTACATTCACAAAGATGTGGAAGGGGAGGAATCTGCATGAGGAGAGAATCTCTTCACAAGAAATTATTTTAAATCACAGGTCAAGGAAATAGGGTCTAGGAAAAGTGACCTACCAGATCTGTAATGAGTAAGGCATAAGTGCCCTGAGTGTTAGTAGCTGCTGCCTTAATGGGGTCTCTGGAAGTCCAGCTCCACAGTGGTTAAACAACTAATAGTTTTTCTAGGAAACTCTCAAGCCCAGAGGAGTTGCAGTGCCTATATCATGCCTATATTTAGAGAGATACTATGACTGATTGAGTTTTTTCAGGCAAGCTTGTGTGAAAAGGCAGAAGACATCAATGGAGGGTATCCTCTGCCTCTGTCACAGTGTGACAAAAGCTGTGTGACACAGCTTTTCTTTTCTTATCCATACTGTCATTTCCTCTATGTTTTTTCCTTTTTTTTCACTTCTACTTCAAGAGATTTCCTGTCTTTCTCTTTATTAAGATTATGAAGTTTCATCTGGCTTCTATACCTTTTCTCCCATATGAAATCCCCTCTCAGTGGGACTCAGTCTACTAATTCTCTCAATTTCAGAAGTTATCTTCCTAACTCAGAGGAGATTTAAACAGCTTTAGTGTAGAGAAAAGCTTTTCTAAAAATGGAAGTTATGGTTTATCATAATTACAGATTAAGAGTAAGCAAAATATTTATACATATTAATTATACAACCTAAGCAAAGAGTGTCTCATGCCTTTAACTGGACTGACCTAGACATAAAATTACACGGAAAAGTAGTATTTTTTCCACTGTAAATGATTATGAGGTAATACTGTTTTGATGTTTAGCGATGACAGTGGAAATAAATATTTCTATAAGCAGATGAATGGCAATCTGTCTAATATAATTAGTATCTGATAACATAAAAAGACTTTTAGATTTGTAGTATAATTAAAGAAATCAAATTCAGGAAATTGAATATATTTGAATCAGGTAAAAGACATGAGCTATTAAATATGCTTATGCTGCTTTGCCGAATCAATACAGCTGCTACTTTCATTTTTCCTAACTTTTATTATTGATAATGAATGTCAAGAAAACACTTCATGAAGCAGGAAGGTGGGCACAAAGTCAGAGTTTATAGGCAGCAGTACAGAGACAAGACGTGTAGTTTGCTCAAACTACTTGTCTCATGCAGTAACAAAGGCACAAGCTTTCAAGCCTGTAGCTGTTGTCACTTCTGTGTTCTAATTGGAGAGCTTAATGCTTTAGAATTTCACATTCTGGCTAGATATATTACACCCTTTCTTTTGTAATGGGCCTCAAGCAATTTTGACTCTCTTCCAATTTATTAAGTATTTTTGTTTACCTTTGTCCAAATACTAGTCATTCATCATCAGTAAACAGAGCTAACTGTCAAGCTCATGATGCTTAATCCAAAAACATAGATTCTACTTGTAAAGCTTAGGTAATAACTGCATTGATTTAGCTGGAATTGAGAAAGGAGATGGTCCATCATTATAAAAGTGAAGACATGGCTGTTCCATAAGTAGCAGTAGTTCATAACCTCTGGATGTCACTGCTGAAGACTTAGTTCAACATCACATTGACTGGGTGATAGAAGTCCACATCACTGTGAAATATTCTTAACGGAAACCACAACATTTGATAATTTGCAGACCTATTTGAAATAAAGTACCTTGGTGAAATATCCTCATTTAGCAATCTAAAGACACACATTCTATTAATTGAAATATTCAGAGCTATAATGTGTTGTGTATCAATTATCTATCAAAGCAGTATGGAAATTAACACAAATCAGCAGCTGTGGATGGTCAAGGCACAATTATACTTACAGTAGAAAGCTATTGAGCTGATAACTCAGTTTTTAGAGAATACAAAGTTGCATAATGTATGCTCTTGACTTCAGCCTCTCACTTATTTTATACTTTTTTTCTTGAGCAAGCTATGTTTTTGCAAATAAAGGCAACCGAAAGACCAAGTTGCATCCTTGTTAATGTTTTGAAATGTATTTTCAAAGGGAAGGTCTCCTACAATGTGTAAGACCAAAGGTCCCACTGTACCTTTCCTTTGGACTATAATGTATTTATCTTCCACCTGCTTGTCCAGTCCCATTTCAAAACATTTATCATTTTAGCTTTCACAATAACCTGTGGCAGCAAGTTTCTGAATGGAATTATATGCCTTGAGGGAAAAGCATTGTCTTTTGCTTGTTTAAGCCTGCTGCTTGATCTTTTCACTTCCAAACTTTCCAATCTGTTTGGCCTCTTTTGCTGTTTGTACTGTGACTATGCAGTTAAAATCACTTTTATTTTCATGCTGCTTCCCTTCAATAGATTCTCAAGTGTTTCCACCTCACTCTCAATTTCTCACTAATTATGATCTTAGACTCTACATTTCCTGGATTCCTCTCTCTTGTATCCACTCTCCTTTCATGGTCTCTTTTTCACCTTTTTCTTCATTTTTTGGCCTAGTAGTAAATCGCTGTGATTGACTGTTCTCTGTATCTGGAATAGCACCATGCCAAATTTGCACCAGAAACCTTAGGTTATTAACTCCTGCCTCCAAATAGATTTATAGAGGCTCACCTTCTGTGGTCACGTGGGATTCCAATACCATGCTTTTTTAGTTCTTTAAAAGTTTCTTTTTAAATTAGTAGAAAGTCTATGGAATCCAAAACAAACCTGAAATTAATCAAACTCCATTACCTCTATCTAGATGTAATTTAGATTCCTTTATCTTTGTTCATTTATCCACTATCACATTTTCATTATGTTTAATTTTGTTGCGATGTTCTTGTAGCAGCCCCTCTCCTTCCTTTATTTTTGTAACTCACTTGTGCACATCTCTCACACTGTGAAAGGAAAACCTGAGTAGAACAGCAATTTGAAAAAAAAACCTGATTTTTTTTTTCTGTTTTCTTTGAAAACTGACCTTATTTGATAGGCAATAGAACTCCTGGTTTGCAAATATTTTTGCTAGAGGCCTCTGATAAATCTTGTGCTCTGTTTTTGGACACCTTATCCTCATGAACATATATCAAAAACCACATAAAAAATATGCACTGAAGGGGGTGGGGGGAGGTGGGAAGGGAAGGAAAGGAAGAAGTATCCTTGTGGAGCAGCATGCTCATCAGTAATCTCTTTGCCCTCTGTTTTGGTATTAAGACTCTAGACATTGAGTTAGCTGGACAATTTCTAAAGTTTCCTACTTTATATTTCCTGAGTTGAAATGGATTTACAGACATATCTTAGAGAAAAGACTTTCTTGGCATATGGGAAAATCCTACCCTTTGAGTGAACAAAGCCTGAGCTTTGTGAAAAGAGAATTGAGCAGGCCCATAGTGTAATGGAACAATAATAACATGTGCAGCTACAATAGACGGTGTTTTTAGTAAAAAAACCAACAATCGAGGCATATCAAGAATATGGGGCTCATAAAACTGCTTAGGATTTCATTTGAAATTCTGTGCATGTCAATACCTATGCTTTTTAGTTTTGAGGTTTATTTTTTATATCTCTGTCTGAATTAAAAGAAAGAGGGCGTCCTGAGTTTTGAGTCCTTAAAACAGAGATGAAAAGTCTCTCATATTCCCATCTTATCAAAAGTAAAAATAACATTAAAAAAGTACAGAAGACGAATTGCAAACAGAGGACCCTGAGCTTTCAGCTGAAAAATAATGATCTTGAAGACTTTCTCCTTCCCACAAAAACATCTTTTGTTTTTCTCTCTTCACCTTCCCCGCTATGAATGCATACACGCATGCACACACACACAAAAACAAGCAAACAAATGGAGGTATAGCAACCAGACCTTATAATATAGCCTAGACCTTAAAACACAATGCAGAAGAATGCTACACAATCAGATTAATTAAGAAATCATTGTGTAATATAGCTTTTATTATTGGACTAAAGAAGAATAATTTTTAGTTGACATTTTCAAGTATGAGCTGTCTGTCAAGAAACTTCTGGTGGAATTGTTGGCTTAATTTTATGGATGAATTGTCCAACTATTACCCCTGAACAATCACAAGGCAGCTACTTTGAAATTGTGTTTTGTTGATAAATACTTGAGTAGTGAGGTCTGTAGTTGAGCTGTGTGAACTGATATTTCTTCATTTATGGTGACTTCAGAAAAATAAGATACAAATTTTTCATTTAGATAAGCTCAAAATTACTTTGGAAAGGTCAAGAAAATAACACTCCAAACCACAGTAACACTTGCAGGGAATCAGTTTGATGCTTCTATACTGGAGTACTCATTGAAATTATTGAATTCAGAGTATCTCAGCTGAATTAAAGCTGAATTTGTCCTGGGTTTACTCCTCATTCCAGCCCTTGGTGGATGCAGCAAATCTCTTTCCACGTCTAATCTGTAACAACATATACTAACACATATAGCTCATTGAATACAAGTTGTATTTATTCTAAAAGCCTGTAGTTTTGGATAATGTCTTCGATAACACACAACACTTGAAAATATTTAAATTTCTATGTACATATGTAATTGGCTAATGTGATAGCTCTTGACTTGGATTTCCTGTGTGATTTCAGAAAAGGAAAAGATTGCATGTTTTGAATTATAATGAGGTGTTGGTTTTTTTTTTCTCCATACACAATTATTGGATATAGTTAATATTTTTGGATGCTTGTGTGTGGGTAGAGCATCTACAGTAAAGCACTTCTTGAACTAGATATACTAGCTACATTGCCTTTGCTCTTTTGAAAAGAACTGTTTTAATTGGTCTTAAATGACTTGTATTTCTGAAATAGTGCTATTGAGTTTATTATCACTTATTTGCTGTTGTAGCACAGCTTGCTTTCTAATTTTTCTGCACTTCAAGCTTTGCTGTTACTTATACCTCTAACATTCTTGAACTTTATTTCCATTAACTTTTTTGTTTGAGTGGTCAGAATGTAAAATTAACATGTGTATGAACATCATATGCAACCTTCATTAAGAAAACATAACTGTTAACAGAATAATTTCTCTTGAGACTGCTGACAAAGTTAGAGTCTAACAGTTGCTAATAGTCTGCTGTTTCTATCTAGATCATTTATTATTCACAAAACTCAAACCATAAAGAAATTGTTAAAGTGACTTCGTAATTTTCTAAATTGAAATCTATCCTGCACTTTTAGGTGCTGTGAAGAATGAAGATAAGAGTTTCCTGTTTCTGTCTTTCTCATATGGTGCTTCTGTAATATACCTGCCTTTTGAGAATAGGTTTTTCAGTTTTTCATTCAGTTCAAGAAAGGTAAATGATAGGCTATGTAGTGATATTGCTTAAAACGCCAACTGGTGATGCTAGCCTGGTGATACATCAGTACCATGTTTTGTTCCAACTGAGATTACAAATCTTGGGAAGGAAGCACAAATCATTGGTTCTGAACAGAGAGAGATAGATCTAAATACTTTGGGGAGATTGCAAACAGCATCCCAAGTCTGAGAGTGATAGGGGAAGTTTCTGTAAAAATTACATGTGTTTCTTGGAGAGCTTTGAGAAGCTCTGTATCTGAGGTCTCTGATCACATGTGAAGATGAGCATAGAGGCTCAGAAAGAAGTACAGACTCATCTCAAACCATTAATATTTCTAACATCCATAATTTGATGTTAATAATTACTACTTCTGATTATTCTATTTTTACTAGTTGTAATTTTAATGATTAATGATTTGTGAGCTTTTTCTGGAGTTTATCTTAGCCTGAATTTCTATATCCTATAAAGGAAAAAATATTCAATAAAATATTTCTTACAGTATTCTATTAATATTTTATTTATGGCAAATAGGTTTTATCCCTCCTTGTGTTTGATATTCTTCCAAATAAACACCAGATCAAACTGACAAAAATTTGAAATTTCCCTAAACAAAATATAAAAATCTTCATGACATCTTTCTTCACAGCATAGGTTCAGTCTAAGCATTTTTAGCCCCACTTCCATAAGGGAAACCTCTAAGCTGCAATAATGGGTTTTCATGATTTCTAGATCTTTCTGCTTGAATTCTTGACCCAATATAACAAAATTCTCTTTGCTTTGTAATTAAAGTCAAATTTTTTTATTGCTGAATCGTATCATAGCCTTTCTGCATTGGATCTTCCCCTGTCTTGCTATGTCTTCCTGTGAATAGCTTTGAATTTGTCTCACAAATTCAGAATTGTTTTGACAGCTTTCAAGAAAGATCATTGCATCAATCTTTCAGTATGACTCCCATGGAAAAGGGAAGAGAGAGGAACAACTAGCCAGGAGAACAATAAGGGTATATCTCAAAAGCATTGTCAAGTTGCAGGGACAAAAAAAAAAAAGCCACAAACCACTTGCTAGCAAGTATGAGCATGAGTCTGCCCAAGTTGATAAAGTTGGTTGGAATGGCCAGTGCCATATGAGGATCACCCACAACACCCTGACTTGTTTCACAAGGCTGTGGTTCCCTCACTAGCACTAAGACAGCTGTCACTCCTTTTGAAGAAACTTACCCAGCAGGTGCCTGTGAACATGTCTCCAGATACCTGCTGCAACTGATGGAGTTCATGTTATGGTGTAAGGTGATGTATCATATGTGAGAAGCGTGATCCACACAATTTCAGTCAGGATTACTTTTCTTTTGTTACAAGGCCTAAAGACAGAAGAATTAAAGTTTTTATTTGTTTTTCTTTGTCTACTTTATACTCTGACATGCATTTCCTTTACTTTTCCTTTGCTGGTATCCACACAGCTTGTTTACTCCCCAGATATGCACTTGAAGAAAAAACCTGCTTTTGCTTGGTAACCTCATGCCTGAGGAGGGTGTATCTTTCAGCTGAAACTACCCATATTAATCCCCATGGCAAGCGAATTAAAAAACGAACCAAAGGAGAGGAGGAAGGACAGAAAAAAAGTTTGGCAGGGCATAACTGTAGGAATATGTAAAGTGTTTTATTCTTTAGATATTGCTGTAGGTCATTAGAATAGTGAATTTGGTTTTCCCTCTGCGGTTTCTGTGCTTTATGTTTTCTGCAGGTTTCCTATTCCTTAATCAGTAGGAGGCAGGGAAGAGTTGAAGGAGGCTAACATGTTGGAGTGCTGGTTTGCTGCTTGATTGAGGAGAGCTCTGGAAGGCTTTCACCATTCACAGGCAGCAGCCAAAATCTCTTTGCACTGCTTTGTGTATCATTTTGTTTACAATAAATTAGCAGAGATAACCAAGTATTCTTTATAACAAATACCATGATATTCCATTGGTGAATTGTTCTATTTGAAGACTTAGTGGTTAAGGTACCAAATGTCTGCCAGCCTGAAGAGAAGCTGGATACTTTTAATAAAATTAAGTCTTGACTATATTACATGTGTGGCACCATTCATAGTAGTGTGTTAAACAAAGCCAAAGAGTCATGGGGGGAATTCAGCTAAATGTATAGAACTCTTTTGAGGAAAAAAAGACAGAGCATAAAAGATTGATAGCTAGAAATATAAGGCTTTGTCTTCTCCAGTAATGTACTATGGTGGTAAGAATGTGCGAATTAAATGTATTAGTCAAAAACAGTGCAAAGAAGTGCAATAAAGTATGTTTTAGGTTGCAAAAATGCCATTAACTTGCCTAAGGTGATATTCAGTGGGATACAGCTATCCCACTGTGATAAAGCATTTCGGATTAGTGTTGGACCGCTTTAGTTTTATTTTGAAATAAAGTAATTTGTAATAAGTAACATTCTCTGTTATCTCTTTTTACTAACCTTAAAATTATTGCAGTGATTTTTGAGTTGTTCAAGTAATTTCAGTGATTTGTCTTGCATTTCTCAGGGAAATGAAAGTAGCAACTGTAATAAATTAGAGATCAGAAATCTGTTTACCTCCATTTAATTGCAACACTTGTCTCCTTAATAGGGAAATTTTAGAAAGTTCTCCTTGGCCTGTTTCTTCTTCCGAGTGCAGTTCTGGCTAAACTTTTTGAAAGTTTTTGCACAAAGTGTCAAGTGTCATTCTGAGAAAGCTGTCATCTTTGTTCAAGGCTGCTGGTGTATGAATTTGTATTGCACATTAGATTTTCCTTATAGGTTTTCAAGGGCCAGCTGACAGTACTTTATTTAATTTAATTTTGATACTCCCATTTTATGGCTTGCAGAAACAAGGAATTATGGCTTGTCTGTTTACTTAAAAATAATAAAAATGAACATCACAGCCTTAATGTGATTTTTAAGGAGTGGCAATGGGCCTAGAACACCGTATTAATAATGATAGAAGGCTGCGCTTCTGGGGCAAATCATGCTGGCTTTATTCATACAAGATGTTTGGTGGCTTTTGTGGTGACATTTTGTCTTGAATGCAGTGAAATTGGCACTTCATGTGTAAGGACAACGGCTTTTTTTGAGCACAATTTTAAGAGGTTTCATTTTCTTTTGTGTTTTTGATTGTTTCGGTTTTTTTTTATTAGAGGGTTAAAATGGGAGATTTGTTCTGAACTCCCCTGTCAGGCTCAGAAGTCTGTAAAAATATAAGATATTCCACTTATTCTTCTGTGTTCATTTCCCCAGCTGTGAAATGGCAATAATGCTACCTCCTTTTCCCTAACATTTGGTCTGTACTGACTAAATAATGATCTTACAAAACCTCAAGGCAGAGATCCATACTTTATGGCATATTCATTTGTTAATATAGAGTTGTGAACAAAATCAAGACTTCTATAGATGTCTTTTTATAAGTAATGCTACTTTGTTTGAGGCTGCAGTCTCAAACAATGCTCTAAAAATTTACCTTTCTATTTAAAATGCTGAATTACAAATTTTTTTTTGCATGCTCTGCAAATTTTACTTAATTTGCAAAAGGCAGCTTGCATAAGCTTCAGTGATTTGCTCAGTGCCGTATTTATAACTACTTTAACTAGAAAGATGAGCTTTTACACAAGACAATGACTCACTTAAAATAATAGACTTTATTAGTATTTCTACTATTAAATGGGAAAGAACTTTTTTTAACTACTAGCAAACTCATGGTAACTTTGGGAAAAAATATGTCTTAAAATATATTTTGGAGTAATCTGATGTACATATTGTATTCGCGTAACTCCAGAACATGGAAGATTAATCTTTCTGCTATATACTTGTTTTAATTTGTCCTTAGAGGTACATCTTGTGCTAATAACTGTTAATAAACTAAAACTTAGAGCACTTGAAAACAGATTCTTCAATATTAAAGAATTTGTCTGCTTGAGAATTTAGATTTTCTTTGTACTAAGACAATCTTCAATGTCTAATCATCAGGTCAATTTATTATCTTCCAAAATTTATTATTTTATGTTCTCTGTGTATCACTTGGATTTAGTGCAATTAGACATTAAGACATTTTTCTACAGTAGAGATGTTGCAATTCCTATAATCTGCCCCAAAACTGAACAGCAATAGGTAAATGTATTGTGAGATGCTACATCATATCACCTTTTATTCCTGTACTTCACTGAGAGCAAGAATGGTGAGCTTTTTAAACGGCTAGACTGATGACAAACAGTGAGTCTGGTGGAGAACAGAATGGGAGCGTGTTCCAGCATCTCAGGGCCTTCATTGAAAACTTCTCTTTCTGTTTCAAGGGAGCTGCAGCTAGAGTGCTTTTGCTGATCACAAATTCAGTGCAGTGGTGTAGGGAGCAAAAAGATCCCTAAAGTAAGCACTAAGGGCTTCAAAGGTCAAACCCTACATTTTGAAAGTTATCAGCCACTAATGCAGTACTTAAATGTTCATGCTAGATGCTTTCCTGTGAAATACTCAATTCAGATTTCCTGTGATCCCTATGTGCAACTCCACCAACTCTCTGTGGAAAGACTACTCTAGTCTCCAGGTGACAAAGCAGTATTTGTAGCAACATCTGTGCTGTAGAGAAAGGTCATGGCTTTTTAGCTAGGAATAAAAAAAAAAAAGCCTTTTTTGGTGTGTTTACTGCTACTCTTTGATTTTTAGCAAGTATTCATGAGCATTATAAAACACATAGACCCGTTGCTCACCAAATCCTAAATTCTGTTCTATGTAAGGGCAGAGGTTCAAGAGAAAGTGTGGAGGCTGCCTCTGCTCAGCATGCTCTGCTTGTTAGAGTCCCCATGGAAGGTAATAGAGGTGGGTTTTATCTAAATGTCCATCTCGGGCCATCTGACCCAGGGCCCCACAGCACTGCATGAGAGCTGGCCTGAGCCTGGGCAGCCACACCTGCAGGTAGGGAGGGAAGTCACTGAACCAGTTACTGCTCTCAACCCTAAGAACTTGTCCTCCCTTACCATGTCCTCCCTACTGCAGTAAGGCACTTCCTTCCCATTGCTTCTTTCTTGTCACCTGCCTGAAAGCCACAACTCCTTGCATTCTGACAGCTCACACAACTGTCCTGAGCCTGACCTGGCTTTACTAGTGGAAAATCAGCCCTTCACACACCTGTAGTCTTTTTGAGTTCTGCAGTTGCTCTGGTGCACAAAATGAGATATTCAATAGAAGAGTTGTTTCAAAACAAATAAGGGCAGTTAACTTCTTTATATTTCAATGTCAAATGAGATGGCATAATCAGAAGTAACTTGCTACTACACTTTGTTTTATCATATTTATCACATTTTTTATTTTGTCATAAGCAGTTCTGGTCAGAGCATGTATTGTAAAGTGTTCCGTAGTGTGGTATCAGGTCATCATTTTGAAGGATGAACTTTTAAGTCATTTAGGATGACACTATGCTGCCAATACTAAGTATTAATATTGAAATGGACTTTATTCTTCCAAGTTATATTCTTAACTTTCTAAAGATAGAATTTGGCCCAGGGATGTGTAGATACCAATTTTTTTGCTTGGCTCTTTGAAAACAGGAGATTCTGCTTTTTTTTGCTGTAATTTTGTAATACTTTGTCCTCCTTCATTTGCTGTTGAAACCTATTGCTTTCAAAATAGGAAAAAAGAACCAAAACAACAAACTACCAAACTATTATACCTTCTATAAGAAGAGAGAATTATTGTACTTCCCAGTTGCTAACTTTGGAAAAAAGAGCAATGAGATTAAAATCCTGGTATCTCTTAACACTTGCCTTTTTTCCCTCTGACCTGACTGTGCAGCCAAAGTATGTTTAATAAAACTGTAATGAGCTGTCCCACATATTCCAACATTTAATGTCATCTACAGGCCCATGAAACATATTAAAATCATGGAACTACGTGAATTTGTTTTCTTTTCTTTCTAAGCTACCTAGATATTTTAGCCCAGCTGTATGTCTTACGTTGTGAACTCATCCACCAGAAGTCTCTAATGGTTTTAACTAGGGATCTAGATTTACATGGAGCTTTTTGTTAGAAGGATTTGGATATTTTTTAATGACATCCGATTTGATAGCAAAAATGTCAAGCACATAATTGCCATTTCAGAGCTTCATAAATCTGAATCAATTAGTAAAAAGAACCCCTTGACCTCATGTCCATGAGTGTTCATGATCATTCAGTCTAAGTGCTAAGGAGCTATTGGCACATGATATTCAAGCTGCATGATCCTTTTGTTCAATCCTGTTTTCTCAGAGCAAGGCTAAGTGCAGCTCCCTTTGAATTTAAAACCTTGCTAAATTATTTAGTAGTACATACCACAGACTGATTAAATTTTGCACAGAGTAGTGAGATTGTTTCACAGGTAGGTCATCACTCAGTTCAGTTTACCACTTAAAATTTCTTTCATTCTTAGTCAAAATACAGCAAAGGCCATCCATCATTATCACTTTGTCCTTTAATTTTTCTGTCAGCCTTTGTCAAGCTTGAAACAAAAGCCTTTACATTTTTATCAACTGCAGCTATTCTTGTCTGAATTGTGCTCAGTCATCTCAGAATATTGGTTGTGTTTTTACCAAACAAGTCAAGTATTTTCAGTGGGTCAGATCTATCTTTCACATAAACCCGCTAAACCAAACAGAACCATTTCTCATTTCTTTGGAAATGGAGAGTAAAAATGCTTACGGCCAAATCGGCAGTGAGAGTAAATTGTCCAGGCACCCTGCACTTAAATGGATGAATGTTTTCTGACTTAGTAAAAAGAATGTGGCATCAATTTAAGAAAGAAGGAGAGGCAAATGGGAAATTTTCATCAGGCAGGGCTTGACAGTGTTTTGAGCCAACCTTGTACAACACTATTCTTCCAGTCATAAACAGACTGCATCTGTGCCTCTGCTAAAGAGCAGCCTCCAGACCAAGCCAGGTGTTGCATGCTCCTCCTTTCTCCACTGTCCACAAACAATCCACCATCAGATTACTTATGTCTGCCGTGACCTTGCCAGTGCTCATGTAGCTTGATGGCATGCTAACAGACAGTAGTAGCCATGAAGATTGCCTTTCTTAAACCTTCCCCATAATTTTCTCTGCATCCACTGAACTGTGACATTGCGTCACTAAAAAGAAAGTTCTTGGCTGTGCATTTGCAGCTCAGCTCAATGCTCCCCATGCTGCTACAGAGTGGTTAGGAACCTGTCTCTTTCATTGAAAAATCCAATTCAGGTCTTACTTGTATAACCTGTGGGAACATATATGAAAAAGAGTTGGGACTGTAGTCAGTAACTCCTCTTGGCATGAAGTCTAACCACTTCTCTATTTCCAACAACTTTTATGGAAACAATTAGTTCTCCGCGAATTGTTTGCATTTCAGAGGTAGCAAGGTGATGAAATGAATACCAACTTAAAGACATTATTGAATTTTTGACTGAATATCTGTCTATCAACAAATATTCATATTAGAAGTGAGGTTTCAAAATTAATGGTGACAATTATTGCTTGAATTCTAGATCTCTGAGCATGGCTTTTCTATCTTCTTTGGCTCCCCATCTGCAAAATATAGCTATTTTCTGCTTCAGAGGAGACTAAGGATTAATACCTTAGTATTATTGAAATAGTGATCTGGTGCATTGATTTGAATATGGCTACTTGAATTAAAAAGTTCCACTCTACAAGGTCTCTTGGTCATTACGATCCTCAGTATTTAGTGGTGTGAGAGTCATAAACAAAAAATTTGTTTTCAGATGAAACTTGTGTACAACGAGATTCAGAAGTTGCAAGGCCAGAAAATGGAATTAAGTTTCACTCCAACACAGATTTCTTGGCTAGAAATCTGCAAATGTATTCTGTTAAGATCCTTCTTGACAGAGAGCTCAAGAGGACAAACATGCATAGTCCCTTTGATAGCATGTTTCTGAACAGCTGCCAACAGGGAGCATAAACATGTGCCTTGCCAGTAGTGCAAGATAGGCGTGCCCTGCAGTAAAAACAATAACCACTAAGTCCTACAGGACTAGAAAGAGATCAAATTGTAATTCCCTTTTCTGGCATGCAAATGAAAGAGCACACCCTCCTGAAAACACAGTGATTCATGTACCTTAAACAGAAGCCCGTGCTGTTAATATCGGTTTATACTTGTAGTCTGTCTGATTTTGGGAACTACCAAGCCCACTTACTTCTCTTTTTTACTGAAGTGCATATTCTGCATTCTATTATGTAAAAGCAGTTTCAAGGCAAAGACAAAGTTTTTGTGAGAATCCATAAATCTTCTTGGAAGACCTAATAAGGAGCCTTTCTGTCAGACTCACTAGGACTGGGGGGGTCCCGTACATGTAAATCATTTGAATGAGAGGCTCAAGTGCTTTTCGGAATGCTAATCTATGCCTGGATTTGGGCTGTCCAAAATAGGATTTAAAGATGGGATATGGCCCAAGAATTCTAAAATGCGCTGTCTAGAGAGCTGTGAGCTGTTCTGTTACTTCGCATATACATCCCTGTTGCACACTCTCATGTCATCATGTCATGATTCTACTGGGCAGAGCCTTGGACCCAAGCTGATATGAACCAGGCATTTCTAAAGCCCAGAGCAGACTTAGATTTCATTGTTTGGGAAATGCAGTGCAGGCTGCTGCTTTCTGGTTTCTATCTTGTACGGTAGCCTTTGAGAGCAAGCAATTGTAATGCTGTGAGCAAAGGAGCATTTGCATGGTGAATTTCACCTTAGTCTGCTAAGAAAGAAACAAAGCCAATGCCATTACTTGTATTTACCTGTCTTTCTTTGAGGCTTCTGACAAGCTGCCATTTTGATGTCTGGCATCAGAGTTTCTGACTTTGATCAGGAAACCAATTTCAGCACAAGTTTTTGTTATTCTCGATCTGATCAGAAAAGATGAATCTATCATATCTGTATTAAAATAGTGATGTATCTTACTTCTTGTTAACTAGTCTGTTTCCTAAGTAGCCTTTCTTTAAAAAATAAGAAATCTTGTTAGAAATACTTTAACTAGAACAGAAGACAGAAAGCAATGAACTTCTAAATTCATTGGTGACTCGTTTAAGATATTATGTGGTAAAATAGGTAGGTAGCATGTTTGCAGAATGAAAAGCACTGTCGTAAAACCATAACTGTTTTTGCCAGTTGCAGTTAACATGCCATTGTATAGTCTTAAGTAAATGGCATATTTAAGAAAGATAATTAATGGAACCTTGAGTCACACTAATTACGTTTTATGGACAAGACTGATTTGTAAAGCTTTCCTAATAAACAGGCTTTGCTCTCCTTATAAAGTAGGCGTTTTTTTCTGTTTGATTTCATTTTTAGCAGATACTTATCGGGGAAGGCATTTCCCTTTATGAGAAGAAATTGCATAGATCAGTACATGTGACATGTATCTTTTTAACATGTTAATTTATTTCTAATGCATGTTATACT
Organism: Eurystomus gularis; assembly: GCA_013400335.1. Lineage (NCBI taxonomy): Eukaryota > Metazoa > Chordata > Aves > Coraciiformes > Coraciidae > Eurystomus > Eurystomus gularis. Next base: position 90,440 of record VZZY01013601.1, read on the forward strand.
TCATTCTGTTTAATTATTGTGATATTTGCACTCCAGGTAATGTTACCATTTTCCCTGGTGATTAAAGTGGCTACACTCTGGGTTTTTTTTTAAAGCCCATTTTTCCTGTCTTGGGAATATTTTGTACTGAGAAACAGATTAAATATCAGTGTACAGCAGGTGAAAGAGAGATCTCATGCCATTTTCTGATGGTTTCAAAAGTGGAAAATCCCACAAGTATAGATTCCAGAGAGAATAGTGCTGTTTTTCATCAAAACCAGAGGAATACAGAAACTTGTGGGTGACTCATAGATGTTAACTGACAAGGAGGCTTTTAAAGTGGCAAAATAATCTGTCATCCAGTATGAAAATAAGGTAAGCATGCTAATTTGAAGTCTTAGGAGAGTAATTATGCAACGCTGAACTCAAGGATCTGGGTCTGAAATGTGTTCTGTAGGTCTCAATACTGTGAAGCTCTTCCCTTGATTTCAGTCAGAATTGACGGTACTCAAAGACCAACTGCCCTTCTTTCCACAGCAAGGGAAGACAGATCGTGGGTCAGAATTTCACTCTTTTATTGCATTGAATAGCACCCTTCAGATGTATTTTCACTGAAATCAGTGTGGAATGGGTTACTCGCCATCAACTGCAGAGAAACTAGTCCTTTCCTTTTAAACCTGCGGTATAAATAATCTGAAAAATGTCAGATGCTTTTTATGTCCTCACAGAAACACTTTTCTCTAGTTCTCTTCAGGGGTTTTGTTTGTTTGTTCCTTAAAACCTGCAATCACCTTATAAGCAAAGTGATACTGGTCTTTATTGCTTTTGGCAGTGTAATCAAAGTATTTTCTATCTTTACATTTGGTTATTTTGTGCTCTGTACTGGAGCATTTTGCAGCAGGCATTGTTGGTTCTTCTGCAACGAAGCAGCGGCACACCTAAGCCTGGCATACTTGCACTTGATCGAAAGGTGAAGGGGCTTGTAGGATGCTGTCATCAGGGCTATGCATTTTTTCTGACTTGTATACACAGGTTTTTTAATAGCAATATTATTAGCATTTTTAATTCTAAACTGTTTTAGAAAAATACTGCTGCATGTATTAATACATTTTCAGTGTTAAGAATAACTGAAAGATTACTGTGCCTGCTAATTAGGGTAAAGATTTTGAAATATACTCTGCTCTGGATCTTAGCGGACAACTGTGTCTTAAACAAATGTGTGGGAAGAAGAAAAGCAATCCGGAAAAAGCAGCTCTTATAGTTAGTAGCATTTTCTCCCCTTTTTCCTTCCATTGAGTCTGTCTGAAAGTGGGTGTTTATAACATACAGCCATTTCTCGTTAACATATGTGTGTTTATTTTAGCATGATGGTGTTGTTTTTTTCATCTCCCACTCTGACACAGCATGTTTCATCTGTATATGGTTTCTACTATATGAGACATTTAAAATGGCTCAGCGAAGAAATGGATTCTTGTCACTTAAACAGTCACTCTCCAGATCTGTGGAAACTTGGTCATTTTAACAGTGTTCTAAATTCTGAATGCTTGAAGACTGACTATAAAGATTGAGAGTGATATAATGTCAAGAATTTAAAGGTACTCTGTACCAGTAATAATTTATGTTAATCATGTTTAATTTAGTCATTTTCAACATACTTGTATTTACAAATTAAACCACTATTATGGTTCTCCTTTGTTTGCATGATATGATTTTATTTTATATTTTTTTTTCCACTCACCAGATGTTTTCAACACTTTGCTTCCCACTACTGTCATCCCCTCCCTTACCACTGCAACAGTCACAACCACTGTAGCCATAACAACCAGCACAACCACATCGGCAACAGCCATCAGCACCAGAGGTACAGTATGCTTCTTTGTTATGGCCTGAAAAACACATTATAAATAGGAAATTATAGGTTTTATTTTTAAGAAGGATAGAAATTGCTAAAGAAAGGGTTTGAACACTTCAATATATATTTTTAACAGAATAATCCACAGGATGGTACATGGCTGAGAAAGATTCCATATGACCTTGAATATTTTCATTGCTCTAGCAGTGTGTATGTGAACTTTGACAGGATGCTTGAATTATTTGTATACATTTGCATTTAATTTTTTTTAAGGTTAGTAAATTAACTTTAATGTAAAATGCAAGCAAGCTATTTTTAAATAAACATGACCTTTTAAGACTGGTTATTTTGGGTGCTAATGTTTAAAACAAGGTAGGTGTTGCAGCATTGGAATTACTGTTTATACAATCTTGCTTGATAACAAAGAGGCATCACATTACATCACCCTTGTTAGTCTTCTACAATTTAAGGTATTCCTAACTTCGAAGTGTCTCTATTTTACCAGAACTAGACTAAATGAGCTGAAATTTCTCTCTCCCCTTCTCATCCCCCATCCTGTTGGGTTTTTGTCTGTTACAGCTTTTTAAATGTTTCTAGTAATGCTTTGCTTTGTTTTAAGCAAAATATAAAGCTTAATTTTACTGTTGTCTTCAGTGACTGATCAGATAACTGTTCAATAGCAAAGATGTGTATTCAAGTTTTTGCAGATTGTCCTCTTCTGGGTAGCTAGGAATCTCTCATGGTGAGTGAAATGGCAGAAGGTTCCTATGTGGTCTGTTGAAGGTTTTCATTGTGCAGGGAGAGAGGAAATAATATTCACTTACCACACTGCAAGTATTCACATGATGGGGTATAATTATCCCAGGAAAGTTAAGACAAAGCTATGAGATCTTTTCTTTCTGGAAGCATTGTTACAAGTGATTTGTAGTAACCTGCCTAACTTGCAAGAGTAAGCTGAACTAAATGCAAGTATACCATATATAGAATCATATAATTGTTTGGGTTGGCGGGGACCTTAAAGATCATCTAGTTACAACCCCCCTGCCATGGGCAGGGGCACCTTCCACTAAACCAGGTTGCTCAAAGCCCCATCCAACCTAGTCTTGAACACATCCAGTGTTGGGGCATCCACAACCTCCCTGGGCAACCCGTTCCAGTGATTCATAACCCTCATAGTGAAAAACATCTTCCTTAAATCTATTCTAAATTTCCCCTACTCCAGTTTAAAACCATTACCCCTCATCATATCACTACAAGCCCTCTACAAGTCCTGTCCTTCCACAGCCTTCTTGTAGACTCCCTTCAGACACTGGTAGGCCTCAATGAGGTCTCCCTGAAGTCTTGTCTTCTCCAGGCTGAACAACCCCAACTCTCTCAGCCGGCCCTGATAGGAAAGGAGTTCCAGCCCTCAGATCATCTTTGTGGCCCTCCTCTGGACCTTCTCCAACAGGTCTATGTGCCTCTTGTAGGGGGTGCTCCAGAGCTGGACACTGTACACCAGTTGGGGTCTCATGAAAGAGGAATAGAGGGACAGAATCACCTCCTTCAAGCTGCTGACCACACTTCTTTTGATGCAGCCCAGGATGTGGTTGGCTTTCTGGGCTGCACTCCTGCATACAAATATTGTGATAGTATTAGAACACCCAATGTCTTACTCCATAAGGCACTGGTATTTTAATATTGTGGCCTTCATCGAATAAACTGACGTCAAACCTGAAATGACATGTTTAAGCTTTAATATTACTTACAGTGTGAAAAAAATATTGTTGTTTTGGTGCAAAAGAGATAATGTTATAGTAGTCCTTTCCCTCCAGAAAAAAAAGGATAGGTCGTGGAAAACAGACCAATGTTCACAGGTTTGAGTAGTCGCAAACGGAACATTTCCTGAAAAGGAACAGAATGACAGGATTTATCATGTCTTTATAAAAGAGTGTTTTGAGTCAAGCAGGAGAAGCTTCAGAGCTTTCTGAGGGCTTGGATACTGAAAGAATGTGCTTGGCATACCATGTTGGTGTTTACTGTGCTTAATGAATTGTTGTCTTCCTGTTGTTATGTGGTCATAACTAAACTATGTCGCTGCTGTGATTGTGTATTTAGTATACCAATGGCATTAAGGTATTGTGTTACCTCCTAAGTGTGTTGTAGGGTGTAATTTTCCTTTTCTCTGAAGTGTTCATTTTTATCTTTTGTGTGCCTGGCATCAAGAGAAAGATCTGGAAGAGGAGAGCCCTCTTCTAAGCTTCAGCTCTAACACTTATAAGAATGCATGCAATTTGACACTACAGTAACAAAGAGATACTGCTTTAAGAGAAAGCAAATACAGAAGTCTGGGTGAAGATAACAATCACTAAAACATGAGCACTCACTTTTCCCCAAAAAAGAAGTTAATGGAGCAAAATGGCTGAAAAGATGAGACTACTTCAACTCAAGAAACTGGTAGATATGGTCTTTTTGGCTAATCTGAGACAAAGGAGTGTGGGAAGACTGTTTCTTGAAAGCCTTGTATTGAAGGGAAAATGACAGTCTGTCCCAAGGCAGAGGAAAAATAGGACACATGTAATAGACTAATGAAGTTTTCTACCTAACAATCTAAGAAATCAAAAACCAGAAAAATGTGAAAACAAGAGCAGATTACTATAAGCATAAGTCATAGAGTATATCAGTGTGGAAGAAATAGGAAACCAAGCATAAAATCAAAACCAACCAGATGCAGAAGTAATTGCAGCTAGCAAGGTGTAAGAAATTTAACAAATCAAAAGGCTTTAGAAATACATTAGATTAAAGACAAAAGTAAAGAAATGTAGTGATCCTATTAATTGATGATTAGGACAAGGCTGAAGTAACTGATGTTTTATCCAGCAGTGGCTGACAACTGGAGTGCTGTTTCTAGTAGGGGTGTCACACTGAGAGATGACCACAAATAAGAGACAGCTCAAAGAACAAGGACAGGAAGTTTAAAGATATGCTACACGAGGAAGCTGAAGGCACCAGATAGTTTGATTTTGCTTTCAGAAAAGAAAAGTCAGTATGACTGATGAAGAGGTACTTTCCAGGTTCAATGGGGAAAACAAATCCACTGAATTAATGGCAAAGGCATTTGGTGCATAAACTTTCTAAATGCATGGGAGGCAGTGATACAGTGTAGCTATTGAAGTTCAACAACTTCCTTCATCCTTGCTTTCCTTTAAAATGCTTAATTTCCATGGTGGAGAGAAGGTGCTCTCCTTAGGTGTCTTCCTCTCCTATCTTTCTTGGACCCATAAAAAAATAATGTACACAAAGTTAGAGTGAATGTTATGCAGGCAGAGTTCTGCCATCCTGAAATACTAGAATGAACTTTAGCTAGATTGTCAGAGCACCTACACATCAGAGGTACAAAAAATGACATTAGAACCATTTTGGAGAGGATCAGCTTTTCAGTAGTATCTGTTTCTGGTTAAGCAAAACGTACCATATAAACATATTTTACTTTGACATTTCTGCTTCTTATTCCGCTAAGATTGTTGACATGAAGGAGTATATAAGGACATATTGTTGAGAAGTTACTAATGTATTTTCAACCTTCAAAACAATTTTGTGTGTGTGTTTGGCTTCCAGGTACATTGGAAGCAGCATTTCTCTTTATCTTACTTTATCAGATCTTCTTTGATCATGCCTTAAAGAAACAGAAGTGTGCCCCAGATCATAGGGTAGTACATACCAGTTAATATCTGTGAACTAGATTTCCAATAGCTGACATAATAGTCTTGCTGGATGGATTTCACCAATTCTCTTCTAAAATTATGACTTGATACTTATGACTCACCTCAGGTAAATTGTACAAGACATTCCTCTATTCTGCATGACTTTTACATAGTCCACCTTGAGGATATGTTACTCCACACGCAGTCACAGGAGATGTCTTTAAAGGGATATGATACAGGATATAAAGAGTCCAGAGAGTTTCTAAATGTAAGGTGTTGTACATTATGATGATTGTACTTCATCATTACCAAAAGCCTGAATGAATAGGAACAAAAATTGCTCCAAACCGTCATCAGTTAATTCTGGAACTGTGTGACCCATCTCTGTCTTAATTTGCATGGTGTTTAGTAAACAACATGAAACAAAGCTACCGATACAGTTGGATGACAGCATGATAATTCATAAACATCCTATTTAGTCAAACTTTTTACTTCCTGAGACAAACGTATGCTTGCTTTTGTGCTCAGTCTTTCAGGAATTAATTATTCTTTTACTGGTACATTACCTACTAACTCAAAAAATCTAAACACAATTTGATGCCAGTGAAGAGTATTGCCCTTTATATATTTGTCAAGGGTATCTTAAAGCCTAATAACCATGATGAGGAATGTATGACAAAATGAGAATAAAATATATGAGAGGAAACAATTCTATAGGACTACAGAAAGAATAATTAAGTGTGAGTAGTTTCCATTCTATCAGATTTATGTAATACTATTTGTGAAAGCTCTGCATGGATCCATGCTAGTGTTCTCTTCTGTCACTGGGAAGAGGCATGAGAGGATTGTGGATTTGCTCCCAGTAGTGAAACAAGGGATACCTTCCTTGGAGAAAATATTTGTTATCATAAAGTTAATATATGTGCCAATCCTTCAAAATCCTGTAGGTGGAGAAGGAGTGTGATTAACAGTCTAGGAGAAGCCACCTCAAGTCAGAGTAGCTCTGTGTTTCTGAATTCACAGGGGAGAAAAGCTGGTGTGCACAAATGTACATGAAACCCTCCCAGAGACTGGCATTGTGTTAATCACACACTCTGACACCACCTGCAATCTTTAACATTTTTGTTTCTGCAAGAAAAAAAAAAGCTGAAGGGGTTATAAATCTTGGTAATTTTGACTTATTATTGAAAATTGAAATCTCACCACCACCGCTAGGTACAAAATTAACATTGCCAGAACATCCCAGACTCAAAAGAATGATCCATCAGTTCGATTGCACGTATCAGGGTGATTCAGTCTCAGCTGACTCACTGGTATAATGACTGTGCCAGAATGTTCAAAGCTTTATATAGCAATGCCTAAAAACATGTCCAAAAGTCGTTGCATATAGCAGAGATATGATGCTGCTCTCAGGCAGCTGCACTATGGAGTTCAAGAGTTTATTTAATAGTCAGGGTGACCACAAAGACAATGAAGGTACACATTTATATATGAATGAAATCCCTGCTTTATTATATTCCACTTCGCTTTTATTGTTTTGACTCTGATATAAAATAATGGTTTCTTAAAGATCTGTGGAGTTAAATTTAGAAGAGTTTACAGTGGATTAAGGAAGGGCTTGAGAATGTGATCATTTTGAAAACTATTGTGCATTTAAGTGTGAGTATTTCTACTTAATAGCATAAATTTCAACCATCTTAGCTAGAAAAATTACATTATTTTCTAATTTTTACCTCTGAGTCAATGGGGGGGGGGGGACGACAGAAAAAGACTAGATTATTTCATAAAAGCCAGTTTAAGTGCAGAAACTACTTGGAAAGTACTTCTAATACTCAGATTGTTTTTTATCAAAAAAATGTTACGCACTACTGGTTTTCCTTGTGATTTCATTTTTCTTTCACATCATCTGATTAATATAACTTGGCACTTTGAGATATTGACAGAGAAAGAAACAACAAAGCAAGGAAGAGGTATAAAGTATGTGAGGGACAAGGGAGATAAGTGTAGACTTATATCTTAAATATAGTTGTGTATGCTTACTTCCATTCAATTCTGATAATAAAAAAAAAATGATTGTTGTCTGATGTTAAAAACAGTTTTGTATGACAGCATGCTAAAAGCTAGTTGTTTTATATGCTACTATATAGCTGTAGCAGTAACATAAAATCTAGTTTGTATCTGGTTTTAATCAAACGTGACACCAGGTAGGGTAATTACAACTTTCTGGGTTTTATTTATTCATCCTCATCTTCCCTTCTCTTACAATAATCACCTACTGGCTTATCCAACTTCTAGATTTCCCAGGAGGCCAAACAATTTCAGTTTCAAACCAACAATTCTTTAGATTATTTTTTCCCACCAGACATTCAAGTAAGCCTTTAGCACCTATCTTGCAAGAACGGCCAGCTCTTGATTTTATAATGACTTCTTTCATTACCTGTATTTTTCATTCTGCTTGTTTCCCAGTGGTTTAGAAAGCATGCTAATAAATTATGGCAAACCTAAGTTAGACCATGATGAAATCCCAAACCTATTTTACAAGCCTCTTTCTCTAAGTCTTGAAACCACCAGGGCAGTCTCTGGTCAGAGCTATCGGTTACTCAGGTGAAACACCTGCAAGCTACAGCCAAGTAGTAGCTGGGAAACCTTCCCTAGCCAGCATCTGCAACCAGCTGATAGAAAGGCCAGGAATAGAAAGTGTGCTTCCACTCCTTGGCACTTGTATGGGCTAAACAGAGGAGATCAGGAAGAGAAATGGTTTCCCAAGGTTCATGACAGGTAACAGGTGCAGAGGGGAGATGTAGAAGTGTGACACTGCCCGGCTCCTTTTCTGTGTGCTCTCTGCAACCAAGGGCTCTGACTTGGAAGAAAAACTCCACAGCTATGCTTGTGTATGGCCTCAGCTCATCAGCAGGCATGAGGCTCCTTGTGCCCAGTCCTAGGCTTTTGTGTAGCCAGGATGACAAGCCCAAAGCAGAGATCCAATATACCCAGAGAGCAAGATGGCACGATTTATGAGTTTTTTATTTTAGGATCAAACAGTTGCATTTTTTACATAGAAATGTACCTGTTGTGATGAGATTCAAATGGGATGTTTATGGAAATATGAGGAAATTAGAACCCAGAGTTTTAAAAAAATAAAATTATTAGGCAGTCCTCTGCTCCTCTCTCTGTGGCACTTGCAGGATCACAAGAACTATGCCATGCACAGGGGAATCCAGAGTATTTTTGCCCAACATGAGCAAGGAAGGTGAATTGTTATAAGTTTTGTCTGTTTTTTTGTAAATCCCTCAGTGTTTCTTATGAGTTCTTCAGTTTATAAAGCTCATTTGGTTTCACTTGCTGTTTAAGTTGCATGACTCTTGCTAATTTCTCGAGTATCTGTCAAGACAGAAAAAAATAGGTTTAAAAGTGATACAAAAAAACCAAACAAACAAAAACCCCAAACCAAAAAGAAGCTTCATAGTGTTGATGTTTAAATCTATTTTCCGGCTTTTTCTCAAGAAATTATTCTTCTAATGTACCTGCCCAGTCCTCATGTGTCTGTGCCTTCTCTGGCGTCTTCTGGCTTGGAGCTTCTTGAGTTCTCCAGGTATATTTTCAAGAGGCTTAGTGGTCCATAGTGCCCATTTTAGGGGAAACAAAGTATTTGTTCCTTTCCCTAAGCAATATTTAATTAGGATTTCATCTCACCAGTCAGGCTTGGTGGTACAATTAATACTGTGAATTCTCAAAGCACACAAAATTAAGATCAACAGAGGAGATTGTGGCATCTGTTCTAACTCAAAGAACTCTTTGTTTTTTAGGTCTGATAGATACACAGCCAGGAAAAGCCTTCTTATAGTATAATGAAAGTGGCTTTTGAGACTGTTAGTTCAGTTGATCATGCTCACAGATTTGATAGATGCAAAAAAAATTAAAATTAGGAGTCCTCTGGTGTTCCACTTATGCTTTAGCCTCATGGTATAAGGTCTCTCCCTGTAGCAATCAACCGAAATAACTCCTAAACAATAAAAAAAAACCCAAATCCTGACCAACCAACCAAAAAAATTCCCCAAAACCCAAAATAAAACAAACAAAAAAACCCCAAAAAATTCAACCCTCAAAATCAAGCAGTTTCTTACTTTACTGACTAGATTACTACAGATTTTTAAGTATGTCCACAGGGAATCGGAATAATAATAACAGTATGTGGTCACATGCCTGGTGATCATAGAACAAAAACTTGCTAGCTCCAAGCAAGAGACTGTACAAACATAGTATGGAACTACTGTATACTTTTTGAAATTAAGGCTCATATATCGCATCCACATAAGGTATTTTCCTATGGCTCAGAAGAAATAGGACAACAGGGCAGTAAGTAGCATCAGAATGTTAGGAATTATGAATGAAAGGAAGTACTTTTCATGTAGTGTGAAACTACATGTGAAACTGCATTATCACTACATGCTACAAAAATGAAAATATCCTCGTGATTATATTGTAAGCAGATCAACATCAAAACCAAGTGTTTCTGTGTGAAGTTCTTGGTTCTCAGATACTTTTTAAAGATGCTTTGCACTTGTGTTATCAATCCAAGAGTAATCCTTGAGTCAACATGCACAGCACTAATACAGTCTAGCCATAAAGAGAAATTCTGGCAGCATGGCCCACACCATGCTAGTTACTTCAATTGCCATGAAATGTCCTTGGGCTTTTTCAATTTTTTATGTTTTAAAAGCTAAATCAATGAAATAGGAAATTTAGAAAACTGCAGTTTTCTCTGCTAAACCGCTGTTATGATGTAAGATTAAGACTGGCGTCATTATTATGCATTATTTGGTCATATTATACGTGAAATGAGGCTGTTGCATTCTGGAACAAATAAAGATAGATTTCATACTCTGAATGGTTTGCTGTGTAAATGAACATCATAAATGAGACATAGATTACAACACAGGCATGCTGAATACATGAAAAGGAAGGAATTATAATACCATATATTAGGAACCTGCTCTTTGTGTCTGGAACAAATATTTCTAGTGCTAACAAATCCATCCAGCTGCCAGCTTGCAGTAATGAAGTATGCAACTTAAAAAGTACACAATGATTTCCAGCCTTGATGGATTATCACTTAACCCAATATGCAATGCTGTACAGATAAGTATCACAATTGGTTGATGGTCTGATAAAGATTCCATTATATAGCTGAGCTCTGGAGAGGCTTCAGCAATGCGTTAGGAATTCAAACATTCCTAACCTGAGCTCTGATCACACTGGGGTTTTTTTCTACTGCATATGAATTATGCAGTCTGTTTTTGTTGTAAGCTAGCAGTATGAGAGATTTTTCCAAACTCAGAGTCCTTTCTGCTGGAAGCATATGCTTACTGCCTGCTAAGAAAGTCCTTTACCCTGTGTTCATCCTTAGATTTTCCCTCAGGTGCCACAGACTCTAGGGTCTTCACACTCCTTCTGCCCAGCCTCCACATGTAACGAGGAAGGAAGCACAGGCCTTTCAAAAAGGTACATGGGAAGGACTGAAGTAATCAGTATCACCACCTCTGTATAAAGCGGAATGTGTATAAAGTCAATGTATACTGAAGACTCTAACCGTACTGACCATTTTTGTCTGACCTCCAGTTGAGTGATGACCTCAGTCATAAGGTTTCCTGCATTTTATGAATGTTTGGTCAGTTACAACATTCAGATGTAAACAAGACATGAAACCTATATTGTTAGGCTAACTTCATACTCCAGTCATGCTTAATAGTCTTGTGACTTTCAAAATAATAATAAGAATCTAGATCTTCATACCTGCTGCTTTAAAAGCCAGAATTCCAGTGATTTCAAGAGATTTGGGGAATGAAAAATTTACAGCTCTGCAAGCATTTTGACTTGCGGATTGGTTAAATGAGTTTATCCCATATAGGTGACAGGTAGTTTTGAGGTTTGGATGAATCTGGATTTTCCAATCCAAAAAAAGACAGACTATTCTTAGTATGTTGTCAGTGTTGCCTGCAGTGCCCCGTAAGCTTGAGAATGATCTGCAGCTATGTGAAGAATTTCCTTTACAGGAGGACAGGCTGTAATATCCTTTGTTCTATGTAATACCTTACATATACATAAGCTCTTCATTTTTCAGTGGGACTATATGTAGTTTAGTATGTTATTCATAGATGACGTCTGCAATCTACTAAGTCCAGAGGGACCCACTGGGTCAGTTAGCCTAAATTCTTGTACAGATCCCACTCTCATAGGTTTATAATGTAGAACAGAAACCTTTCTTTTATTAGGGAGCATCCACCAGAACATATGTAGACTTAATTTAGGACCTATGGAAATGGAGAATCCATTATTTCCCTTGGTGTTTCTCTTCAGCAGTTAACTATCCTCATTGTTACAAACTTGAGCCTTGCTTCCTAGTAAAATTTCTCTGAGGTTAACAACCATACATTGGTTCTTGTTAAACCTTTCTCCAGTAAAAAAGATGCTCATTCTGTATGTCTTTTCTTCTCAGAAGTGAATATTTATTGTAAAGAAGACTCTGTAAATATTCCTCCAAATTTATTGTTGGAGTTCACTTGAAATAATTTAATCAGGAGTCTTTAGGATGTTATTAAGACGTTTGGTTGATTTGTTTTAAAGGTATTGTCAAGCATATCTTCAATTATAAGTATTAAGAGAAATATAATGCATTCTTATAACAAGGAGAAAGAGTAGGCAAATAGTTTCTGTTGAATATGTTTCATTGGTGCTATATTTGTATAAAATCACAAGGCTACCACAGTTTTATTTTATTTAGAGAGATATTTATGGTATTTAAAGAGGCCAAGATCTTTTTTTTTTCTCCTGTTACTGTGTAAGGCAGATTTTGGCAAGTTCTGTGCTGTCAGGATACTGATGAAGTGTTTCACTGATAAAAGCAAAAATATACAACTAAATATCACTACAGTTAACAACAAGGACAACTAAAGCAACTGTTCCAAACCCGTGTGAGTTGTTAAAAAAGACTGAAATTGTGCCGACAAGCTATAAAAGTGAGGAAAGGAAAGAAAAAGAGAGAAAAATGCTTCTAGTTTCAAATTTATTGCTAACACCTTTAATAAAAAATGCACGTCTTTCTCACTAACCAGTGAACTAAACTTATCAACTGTGCCTTTGAAGCTGAAAAGATTACTCTCTCTCCTTTGGTTTCTCTGACACTCCACTTGAAACACAGTTAATAACTTCCAGTGTCAGCCTCACAAAATACAGAATTGATACTAATTTTATTAAGTTTTTTGGATGAAAGATGACCTTGGTAAAACTTAGAGCTACAGCATTCCCCAGAACAATAAAATAAAAGCAAAATCTACAAAGAGTGACTTTGCAGATGATTTAATCTGACCTATTAATTTTTGCATGTGGGGCTATTCAGGTAGTGAATACAAAAAAGGGTATTCTTAAGGTAATATTTTAGAATTTTTGGGAGCATTTAAATCAGTTGCCTAGCCATCCCCCTTTATTGCTGCATTAGTGATTTGCAGTGTCTGCTCTGTGTTGACTTTGGAGACGGTGTCATGAAGACAACTGGGTGCTTCGAGAACCGGGCTTCTGTGCATGCTTCACAGGAGTAGCTCCTTCAGGTGCTGACGGAAGCATCAGTACAGCTTAGTACTTGGCCAGGGTCTCCTCTCAGACCCATCTGGGGCCACTGTAGGGAATGTTGTACTTTATGTGGGTTATTTTCAGTGCATGGTGTACACAATGGTGAATGGGCTGGGTAACAGCACGATACAGATGTGTTTCTAGAGCATGCCTTGCACATCTCAGTGCATCAGTGCAGGGCTTGCTGTGGTGCTGGTGCATGTCTCAGCTCCTTTGTTCTTCTGACAGTAGGGTTAAAATACGTTTCCTTGTTATAACTAAGAGAGGGAGAGAGACTAGAAGTACAAAGAAAGCACTTCTGTAGCTCTATTACTTTAGGACTAAACCAAAAATCTTTAAAGGCTGATATTTTGTTGCAGTGTGACCACCACATTGGGTGCAGAAAAGCAGAATCAACGAAGCTGAAGTGAAAAAAGGAGAAAAAAATGAATAGCAATGTTTTAAAATATTAGCTTAAAACACACCTTAGAGGAAAGAATTGGAAGAGACGTCTGGTTTGAAGTGTTCGGTGTCATAAATGCTGTACCTAATCACAGCTGAGTTTGGTTTTTCATCATAAAAATTGAGAGAGAGAATTACAAACTCATCTACTCTGAGAAATACAGGGTGGAAAACCTTATTCAATAACACTTGACTCACTGTTTGGCTGAGTATAAAAGACTGAATGGGAAATCACAAATGGAAGTAGCTGAAAAAATGAAATTCAGAACCAACACAAGGAAGTACTTTTTGCTCAAAGAGAAATACAATTTTTCAATAGCCTACTGAGCCAAGTTTGGAATTGGAGGCACTGGGGTCATTAAAGAAGGGAGATACTATTCTGGAGGAACTGTGTTAACCGATATGACTTGCAGTGGGCTGAATGGCCTTTTCCTTTTCCCCAAATTTATGTTCTTTTTGAAAAACTTTGATTACAAGTCATCCTGCTGTGATTTAGATAGTATGAATTTGAAAAGAATGTATCAAATCCTTTCAATCAAGATGCTTGGGTTTCTTTCCAGCCTGAATTCTTGCAAGCCTGTAATAGAAAACCATCAGTCAAGGGAAAAAAGTATCAGGAGTGGCAATTGACATTAATATACAACTTCCTTTTCCAGCATAAAGGGTAAGAGACAAGGATCCTGGGCAACAAAGGCCAGAATGTAAATCTTTATGGGAATATTTTATGGGTAGTCAAGAAAAAAAAAAACAAAACAGGAAAAATCCACAAGGCTGACAAATTCCCAAAACTGACAGTTTAAGGAAGCCATTCTGTTTATTTTCTATAATTCTTTTCTTTTGTCTAACAAGTCTGTATTGTATACACATCAGGTCATGAACTGCATTCAGCACCCTACAGAGAAGAGACAACTTTCATTTTAATGAATTCAAAGTGCCCTATTGGTCTTTAGCATTGACTTTGGATGAGGTCTCTGGACATACTTGCCAGAAGCTAGCTTTTATGACTATATTAATTCATTAGAGAATTAGAATATTGTAGAAGGTTAATATGTAAAGCCTTTCCATATTTTTGTGTGTGTGTGTAGTTTTCAGTAAAGACTGAAGAGGAACAATTTTAATTAGGTTTGAGTTTGACCCAATTACTGTCTCCAATGCAGGAATTCATTCAGTTCCTGGGCTGAATTGCATTCTTGGGCACATCCTTTCACACAACTGCTGGCATCAATCCTGAACTTGTTTATCCCCTACAATGCAGTTTTCCTAGTGTGACTGCTGGCTTGCTATTCTATGTGGCCATCCATATGTCAGATTTGTTTGTTTGTTTGTTTGTAGTTTTGGGTTGTTTTTGTTGGTTTTTGTTTGGTTGGGGCT
>VZZY01013601.1:105425-138036 GCA_013400335.1 Eurystomus gularis
GGGGGGGGGGTGTGTTGGTTTTGTTTGTTTTCAGATAAGGTGTGTGTTTTACCAAACAATACCATCCCTAGGTATTTAAGTTTTTAAAGATTGCTCATTAATTCCAGAGTCCTGTCCCTCCAGTTCATCTCTGAAGCATCTGTTCCCAATATTTCTGGAGTTAGTAATGCTAAGAAGAAATTAGTCTTTTATTACAATCAGGTTGGCTCTGCTCCACCACAAGACCTTGTGCCAAGTAATTTGTGAATGGTTTCATAGATTCACAGTCCCTATGGGACTTTTTTGTTGTTATTGTTATCATTAAGTCCCTATATTATAAGCATGACTGTGGGTAAGTGTGCTAATTGTTTATGTGTGATTGAAATGTCCTCTTTTTTACTTCCTGGTGCTTTTGAGTCACTTCCACTAATTCTCATCAAATCATTCCTATGGAAAAAATTACTGCAAATTGCTATTATGACACTCAGAGGTTTTGGTTTTCATTTCCCGTGCAGAATGTGCTTCTCTATATTTATTATGAAATATGAGTGAACTGTAGGATTTTTACATAATTCTAAATCCTTCTCAACCAAATAAACAGTTGGGGAATGATTCCTGCACAAGGAAATTCACAGGAGTGTGTGGTTGCTTTCAGCACCGTAATAAAATAGGTGGGTTGTATGGAGTAAGAAACATCTTGCTCTTGGTGTATTTGCAGTGTTATGGAGAAATCAAGAACATCAGGAAAGTTTAAGGGCAGGAAACTTCTTCTGTTTTTATAGGCAATGCTTGCATGCACTTGTATATAATAACAGAATAAATAATGTTTATAATAAGAACAATACATAGGTCAGTCTAAGACACATTTTCTAATGTGTCACTTTTATTAAAAAGTGATGAACTATTAAGCTATCTGTTCTGAAGACAGAACATGATGAGCATATTCTAGGGCTTTGGATGTTAATGCTGCTCAAATACTTTCAGGTTTTGTTTTTTCTTTTTTACTGATGAAAATGTATCCTAGTTGTCTTACGTTACAGTCTGCTAACCCCATTTATACTGTCCCCGTTTCTAGTCTATCTGAATAACTTTCAAAATCCGTACAGATTAAACCATTTTGTAAAGAATTCTCGGAAGCTATGGTGGATGCATGGCAGCATTTGAGCTTAGTTCTGCACTTAGGTGCAAGCCTACATCACATTTTTTGTTTCAATGTAAATGACAATTAAACATGCTTTATAGTTTATGTTTAAATAGTTTAAAGCTCATGTGTTTTAAAGAGAGATCATATACCACACAGTCTTCATTCTCTTGTGGATCCTCTGAATCGGGCTTTGTAGGATTGCACCAGTCTTAAACCCTTCTTTTTCTTTTGACTTGATGGCCATAGAATGGTGCTGCTAGTTCTTCATGTTTTCACCAACTTTAATGTAGAACCCAGAGAAAAGTTTTAATGAGTGTTTAAAATCACTGATGTCTAAAGTTGAATGCGTCTCTCATTGGCCAAACAGATAGTTGAGGAAAACAATAGGAGAAACAAAGCTGGAGAAATGAAAGAAAATGAGTGTCTTCATATTAATGAAAATCTTCTGTGCATAGTGATTCTCCAAGTTCCCCATTGTTGTCTATTTCAGCCTTATATTTTTCTATCACTCTTTTTGTTATTAGCACATGCTTTTTATTTATATCACTTTTATTATTGATCACTTGTATTGATTACTCTCTACAGATTCCTGAGGAGGGGAAGTGGAGAGAGAGGTGCTGAGCTCTTCTCCCTGGGATCCAGTGGCAGGACACGTGGGAATGGTTCAAAGCTGTGCAGGGGACATTTGAACTGGGTGTTAGGAAGCATTTCTTTACTGAGAGGGTGGTCAAACACTGGAACAGGCTTCCTGGAGACGCAGTCAATTAATTCCCCAAGCCTGTTTAAGAGGCATTTGGACAATGCCCTTAATACATGCTTTAGCTTTTGGTCAGTTTTACGTTTAATATCATACATGAAAATCTAAGTCATCTTTCCTTCCAAATAAATGATAATCAAAAGATTCAAGTTATGAAAGAATATAATATATTTTTTTAAAAGCCACACAAACATTTAGAAGTGTTACAGTTATAGGTTTCTCCCTCTGTTGCTGGATTCCTTCAATATATGCTATTTAATGCTTCAAAAAGCTATTTTAATTCTCTTCGTAAGGGTTGGAAGATGATCGCTTATACTGTATTCAAAAGACTAATATTGGAAAAGAGCAGTTATTTTAGCCATATTGCAATATTAACATTATGCTAAAAGGAAGTCTTGTGAGAAGGGAAGAAATTAAAATGGCAGTCAAATGTTCTCAGAGTTAGTCTTGGTCAGTTGAGAGTTCCAAATATCAGCTCTATTAGTCCTGAATATCAACTAAAACCTAATTTCTAACTTCAGATCTTGGTCAAAAATAACTGTGGATTATTTACTTATTAGTGAATGCAGTAAATGTGTTGGAATTTTCCAAGATTATGATCATGAGAATGGATGCTTTTTCTTTTCTGTCAAAAAAGCCTGTTCTTTTTTTAGTTTTTTTATTGATTGACCTTTGTCAATAGATTTCCTCTTTCCATCAACATCTTATATTTTCAGATTTCAGTTTTATTCTCTGATATTTCATTAGCATTAATTACTGTCTTTGCATTGCCTGTGTCTTAGTGAAGGGAAAATATAGATAAAACCACAGAAATGAAAGTGTGTAGCATTGAAAAAAAAAGCGGGGCTTTAAGATTGTGGCAATAAGTGCCATAAAATACATGATGACCACTAACCGTTGCAGGAATGTGAACCAATCCTGACTGCATCCCACAGCTATTCTTTCAGCAATCAAAACCAAAATGATATATCAGCAGCAGCACTCTGCTGCATTGGAAGCACTACTTCCATACATAGTAGGGCAAAAGCATTAGACAGAGTGGGGCCTGCAATCCAGAAATGCGTTATTCAGTCTAAACCTCACAGGTGGCATCTTTTTGTCAGGCTTGTACTGAAATCTTAACAACTTTTCATCAATTTTACATGACATTAAACATACCTTATAATTACATGTTAATTGAATTAGTTTGTGACTACATAATCATACAGTACGTTATTAACATTAGCAGTTTGATAGGTGCCTTCCTATGATCTGTGATTTCTTGTCTTCTGGAGAAATGTCATTAATCAGGCTGTACATACCAGCCCGATCCTGCAAAAGCTTACCTGCACACTTCGTTCATTAGGAGCAATCCCATGGGAATCAGGGAAACTACGTCTGTTTTTTTTTTAAGTCAAATGCATATGTGCCTTCAGGAAATTAGGACCATGTTTAACATTAGGGCTAAACCCCATTCTTTGAGCTTCATTTAAGAAAGTTTATGTGGAAGGTTGTGTGACAGGCACTGCGACATCATCATGCCCAAATATTCCATTAATTTGATTTTTTTTTTTTTTACGGATTTGTTGCATACTGAGAGAAGTAGAACAAAAATGAGGTTTTTGGTTTGTTCTTTTTTCTTGGCACTCAGTCTGTGTTATTACAGATAAATAATTTTAATGATAAGGTTAAAGTACTTATATTGTTATGCACTTATCAAGCATTTACTCGTTTTCTCATTTTATGTAACACTTCACAACTTGATAAGGTGTGAATATTAAGATAAGAACCAATTTCTGTCTGAAGTGTCCACAGAAAGTGTTCAAAGAAAGAAAAGGTTCAAATTTTCACTTGTTTTCAAAATATGTATCTGAACATCTGCATTACCATAGTAGATAATGCTGAATTTTACTGGTACTAGGCAGCAATAGTACAGCTGTATTTTTATAACAAAGATTTGAAATATAATTAAAACTATGTGCTCATATGCTGAATAGTCCCCATTCCCATTTCACAGATCTGCTATATAGTGAGACTGTTTAAGCAAAATACATGATTACGTTGCAATCCGCATACGCTTTGAAATCACTTTTGTGTTTAAATTATGAAAGATTCATAATTTTCAGCTTTTGAGTATTTATAAAAGTCTACCAGAGATTATGCATGTTTTTTATTCACATACTAAGGAGATAATCCCCCCCCTACCCCTCCAGGCCAGTAGCGCTATTTTCACAAACCACTTGTGAAATAACTTGAGATATTTCAAGACTGTGAATAGTACAAAGTCTTTAGTTTGTTATCTGAAGTGGTATTAACTATTTTACTACCAAGAAAGAAGTCATAGGGCCCTGCTGTGTCGTTGGCACCGTCATTTGACTCCACAACACTCTTGCTCTTTGCTGGGGAGAGAAAGGACAACTGCGAAACAGAGAGAGGAGGAGGAAGAGCTGGGTTACACTGTGCAGGGAAAGGCCGCTAAACAAAAAGATGTGACCATTAAGGGCATGTGGCATTAAACTTAAAAATTTTGTAGATTCGCAATGCATAGTTGCAGGAGCAATCTAATCAAAAGATTAAAAGTAAGAAATGCAAGTGATGCATTGATTCTAGATAACCAATCCAACTGTACATGCTTGAACAGTGAATGTGAGGTCTGAATGAGCAACTGATAATAGTTTGTAAAGAGGTGTTGGGTCATTGCAGCTAGTTCTTTGAAAACAAGTCCGGATTCAGGGATGATACAGAAAGTCAGGTAAAATGTTGGCACCAACAGGAGAGGGGTAGAAGCCCATGTAGAAAAAATTGCGGTGTCATTGCATAAATCTATGGTGCACCTTAAGTAGTGCACCTTATGGTATGCCTTACATGCTTAATACTGCACCTTGGCATCGGAAATACTGGATGAAGTTCTGGTTATCCGGCATCAAGAAGATACATTAGAAATGAAAAAAAAAAAAAGCAAGAAAGATGGCTGGTGTTTGAAAAGGGTGTCTGTGCTAAGAGAGATTAAAAAGACCAGCACTCTTCAGCTTGGAAAAGAGATAGCTGGAAAGAGAGTTGGTAGCAGTTAAATTAAATTAGAAATTACATGAAAAAAAGTGATTGATGTGAATACAGTCACCAATGCAGAAAGTTTCTAGACTCTGGAGTCAGAAAATGGTTGAGTGAACAAGAGGAACTTCATGTATTCCATTTTTCATCTGGCTGTAAATGAAATTGGACAAGATTGAGGTGGTTTCTGATCTAGTACAGCCATTCCTATGTTCTAAGATTTTTCTGCACAGGAAAAAAATTGCAAATCTCATATTGATCAGCTCATAAACCAATAAAAACATAATCAACCTTGAATCTTTGCTTTATTATTATTACAAATAATAAATCAAAATGGGTCTTTGTAACTGTTAGGTTATTTACTAAGATAACTATAGACTACAAGGCTATTTTTGTTGCAATGTTAAGAAAAGTAAATTTGAATATATTAATTTAATAGCCACAGATAAAAATAGCAAAAATCACAAGATGACAAAATCACAACTGTAATCTCCCTCTACCTTAATCCAATTTAAACTAAATCTTCTAACAATATAATTTACTATTTAAACCTTACTGATTTACACTGTAAATATACTGCTACCCATATCAGAGTCCACATACCACAGCAAACATAGGCAAAAATAATTTGATACAAATGTTACAAAAACAGATTAAGTCAGTGATCATTACAGGAATCATCAACATTTTCATGAACTACTGTGTCCCTGTTTTTCTCATGAACTGGCCACTCAGAAATTTATGTTGACTTATGATAGTTTTAGAAGAGGCTTCCTGTCCTTTTTTGGCAGAATGAGGTTTAGCAGTGAGAAACAAAGCTTGCTGGAGAAATATCTTCGTGCAACACGAGAACATTTGTGTAATTTTGTCCACTGTGGCTCTAGCTGTACTAGGAAAATGTATCTATCATTTGAATATGTAGTTTGTTTACAACTCTAAACCAAAGCAATTTCTCTGTTATTGTCTGTTAAAAAGACAAAGCAATTACAGTTTCAGTTGAGCTGTGTCTTGCTATAAACTAGCAAAACTTAATTGTTTAAGTAGTCCATAATGTTTTGAAAGACAAAGTTACATTTATCTACCTCTCTAGAATTTAAAGACAAGGCTGAGTCTAAAGGCTTGTGAAAAACAGCAAATACTGGATCTTTTTGCCACTGAAAATCATTTTTTACAGGTGTCCTGGTGTATTTTAATTAGACTTCAACCATGAAAACATAATAGTACATAGGCAACTTAATATGCAGGTACTCCTAACAGTAAAGTACTTTGTGCTTTCCTGAAGGATTCTTTTGAGTAAAGTGGCCTTTCTTTTACTGTTAAAGAATTTGCAAATTTTTCCCCTAAACTTAAGATTTTGTTTGTAAGTAAGCCCAAGAAAAATCTAATGGTCATGAAGGAGACAGAGATACTTGAAAGTGCAGCTAATTCCCCCATTATTGCCATAAATAATAGTGATGTAACACATACTAACAAAATGAATTACAAATTTCAATGCTTTATTGCCAAGTCCCACAGTTTCAATGAAATTATAAAATTATAAAAACCAAGGTATGAGTTTTCCTCGTTCCTGATAATGCAAATACAAATTACAGATGTGAAAGGCTTTTACTCATCTACTATATAACTTCCTTTATCAGAAAAAAAAACAAAAAAAAGAAAAAAAGATACCATAAGACAGATAATGCTCATGAGATGTGACTTTTATTGCTATAAGGGAAAAAACAATGTTTCTGCATGGCCAGCTACTGTGTGAGTTCAGTGGTAAATGACTATCAAACCAATTGGTAATCACACTGCTATAAACCTACAAGTCTCAAATACCATGTATGTGTAAAGAAATATTGTATGGATGGCTAAAGGCTGTAATAGTAGCAATGGTTCCCCAATTAACTGAAGTAGTAGGGAAACCTAAACACTGTATGTTATAATAATGGTAGGATTAGGGAACACAAAGCATATGTTCCCTAGGGGTAATACAAATTTAGATTCTGTAACCACAGAAAAAAAATACTAAAAATTGCAAGATGATTAAATCAGAACTGTAATAAACCTCTACCTTAATCCTGTGTATTTAAACTAAATCTTCTAGCGGTATAGTTTGTTTTAACAACAAACTATATGAGCTTGGAGTACATTGTGAATAATTTATAGTATGTATTGTCTTTCCAACCCAAAATCCCCACATGTTTTTATATTCAGAAGTTACAAAATCCATGAATGAAGCTATAAAATTGGGATCTTATATAATGGTTTAAATCAAATAATATGTGGGGTTTTGTGTGGGTTTTGTTTGTTTGGTTGGTTTAGTTGTTGTTGTTGTTGTATTTTTTCCTTCGGGAAAAAGAGCTGTGTAATTGGAGACTTTTAATTGACCTTTTTTCTTCTGGTAATATGTATAAATTTCAGGCTGATTTTCATTTTCCTGTTCAAGAGCACTCTTAGAAAGATCACACGTGTTCTCGTTCTTTCCACAGAGAGCAAGGAGAGGTGTGCTGCTTTCTAGGTCCCAAGCTGTACCCTCATTGTAGACCAGCAATGAATCTACTGCAGTTCTTGTCACTTACTAGCATGCCTTTTCAATTTCCGCTTTTACTGAAATGCTGGGTGTGAAAATCTGGCTGCTAAGAGGATACATATCCTGGTCAGTCCACCCTATTCCCTCTAATACATAGGCGGAAGAAAGTACAGTTAATTCACATACAGTCATAAATCAGAAACAGTGCCTTTATGCCTGAAAATGTCAAAGTGTCTGGGTTTTCCTCTCCTTTGTCAATGCTCACACATTTATGAGTAAGAGTTACTGAAAACAACTAGTGAGACGTCAGTGGGTAGAAGCTAATGATCTGTGTTCATCCAAGTGGTCTGGTTTTACATAGCCTGAGCAGACTCCTTGCTACTACATACCAGTGAAGGCTGTCAAATAACAGTAGCTTACAGTGCTCAAGCCCTATGAGTCTAACCTAGTAACTCCATGTGTGAAATATTGTGCATGTTACATTGAATACAGGAGGCAATATTCAGGTTTGGATTGTTTGGAGGGGTTAGGGTGGGTGGTAGGGTGGGAGAAGAAGATGTAGAGTTGATTCCTGGCCATCCATTAAGTAGGTCCTAATTATATCTTCTTTTGCTAAGGGAAAAAAAAATAATACCACAGCTTAATACAGTGCTACAGCTGGAGTAATACAGAAGATACTTCAAATATGTAAAATAATATATAGTGGACATATAACAGCACTGCTGTTTCACGAGGTGATGCAGAGAAGACTCTGCCCCTGTGTGTGTATATACTGAGTGTACACTCTCAAGGCATACTTTTGTTTGCAGTAGGGATGTTAAAGTTTTATTTCAGCAGTCTCTTGCTGGCTTCAGGCGAAAATTGGAATCCTGGCTTGGTCCCAGCAACTTGAAAAGAATCTGATGCCTATACAAATATACATAATGGCAGTCTTAATCATTAGGAATTATGTTATTTTTCTGTTTCTCCGGTAATGTTTCATAATGAATCAAAATGAGCTAGATCGTTCTTTAGTAGCTTGAATACTAATTAAATGGAGACCTTCAGCAGTTTGCGACCACTTCTAATGCTTCTAATTTCTGTTTGTTTATATTTCTGTTTATCAGTGAGGCTTGTGTTGTAGAAAACCCCAGCATAACAGAGGAATCCTAATTTCTCACTCTTTCTTTTTTTTAACAAGTCAAGCTTCCAAATCTACGGTAAACTCTTCCTGCTTAGACCTCAGTGCAACTCAGAGTATGTCAACAGGGTTTTCATCTCCCTGAAGCAGGGATTCAGAATATTAAGCAGTTTGGAGTAGGATTTACAAGGATTTTACCTGCCTAGTTGCCCCATCATTTTCTCACTTCTTTTCTTCAGTTTTGCTTCAATGCACAGAAAATGAGATTTTTTGAAAACAAAAGAAATTTAGCAACACTAATTGGGGAAAGAAAAGGAAAAAAAAAGTGAAAAATGTCCTAAAGTAGGTATAGCTTGCCCATCTGTTTTTTGCTAATCACACAACTGCGAATAGAGTATTGGCAAGTATTCTGGCTTGAAATATGGTTTAGCTCTTTGAAGTTTCCTGCTGAGTTAATAGGGACTGAGTTTCACTGTTGTAGCTATTCCCATCCTCACTCTTCTCAAAAAGGATGTCATTTCATGTCTCTGTATCCCCTTTTTGATAACTTTAAATACTTAGGAACACAAGCAAAATGTGAGGCAGAACCCATGAGCTTGGTTGTGCCATTGCTGTTATAACTGTTATGAGTGATGAACAGGACACAGTTCAGAGCTGGTTCCCTACTAGGAGAAGGTAGCTCTCAAAGTGTGGGGAAGGGACCCAGCAATTCTGTGCATCAGCAGGCTGCATTTCACACACCAAGGAAACAGGAGCATTTCCTAAAGCCCAGTCTCTCCTTTGGTAGTGTTCACATAGAAAATGAAAGATGCACAGGCATATATGATTTGGAGGAAACAAGCACAAGACCAGTCTGTAACACTAACTCTAATTTCCCTGAATGATAGGGAGAACTATATATGTAAAATAAAGCTAGTACTCCTATTCATGCTGCTAAAAATAACAGCAATAACGAAGAGAAGGGCATGCTCACTTTAATTCATTATTCTTTTAAGGAACCTCTGAAAATCTGCCTTTCCTTTCCCCATCCCTACCACACAGAGAACAAATCTGTCCTGGTTGGTTTCATCCACAGGCACAGCAACTCTTTCTGCTGAATTTTAGAGCATTCTGTCATGTACCACATGGCTGCATCTCTGTGATTCAACACTGTTTATGAGCAAAAGTGAATGAAACTGGAAAAATGGGATGAAAGAGGTTTGTGTTTGTAGGGCAGATTCTTTTCTCCCTTTCCCAGTCTTGCCAGTCTCTTCTGGTTTTTAAAAATCTCTTATAATATTTTGTTTATGTTCTTGTATCAAAGTTGTTAATAAGTTGTTACATAATGCTGTAAAGAAGAGCATGGCTCTGCATTTTCCAAAGTTCCCACAACCAAGGTAAAATCTCTTTCATTACAATTGAGTTTCAAGTTTGTTTAAAGTGTTTCACGAGGCATAACCTATTGAAAAGAGTAATCTAGTTTTCAGAGTCTTCTGGGAATAAAAGGTTCCTGTAAAATCTATGTGTAAAAACACTATTAAAATGTTAGCACTAGAATAACTCTCCATAAACGTGTTGAAAACAGAACATCTCAACTCACCACCAGTTACACTCAGAGCTTACTGTGCTGTTAGAATTGTGAGTCCTTTTATATCTTAGGCCTTTCTTGTAGCTCTTTGGAAGTATATTTTGGTTTTGATGCACAGCTGCTTGTTTCACACGGGTTCTAGCTCAAAAAGGAAGATCTGACATCAAAATGCTGTTGTCAGCTATGAAAAACAATCACAGCCACCATTTTTTATGTTTCCTCAAAAGGCACATATGAGACATTTTGAAGTGTTGTATTGGAGTGTTTCACAACATTCATTTTCTTCTCTTTAAGCAACCCCTTGAACTGGTACTTTTCATGTGACATGGAGCCTATACACATTGTTGCTTCTTCAAAGGACAAGACTCTAAAGTTCTTACGATGTGTAGTATTTTACTCTTCAAGTAATCTTACCCCTATTGCTGTTGGCATAGGAAGAGGTGGAATAATTTGAAGTCAGATTCTGAGAACTGGGAGTTACAAGGAGAGACTCTCTCTAGCACTTCTCTCCGTATTTGTTTCTCTGTATGAGTCTATGCACTAAATCAGTTTATTTTTAAAACTTTTCCTTCACATGTCACCATTTTAAACAAGGATTTCTGTAATAGCTGATTATAAAGCTTGTCTGGTCTCTAAAAAATTACCAGCCCATAAGAAAGCTTTATGCCAAAATATGCAATTTGAAATGATAAATGTTATCATTTCTGAAATCCCACTGCTTGGGCTTAGCTGCTAGGGATGTACCAGCACAAGGATTGTTCTTTCCTGTCAGGCTGCACATACTTCTTTGAGTTTGTTCTCTGCTCTGAGCTAATGTGACAGACTTCTGTTAACAACTATAAATCTTGTTCAAGAAATCTTCTTGATGATACTGTGTTTAAATACATGCTAGCCCATGACATAAATACGTGCATGATAAATACCTGTCTGGTGCTTTTTGGGATGGTTTCTGTATTCTTTGTATTAAGACAAAACACATCTTTGACCATACTACACACAAATAAGGTCCCAGAAGTAGTCTGTGTTGACTGAGAAATATTTCTATTAGCCAGTAACCCTTAGTAGTACTTTTAAGTTGTTTAAAATGGTGTGAAATGTGCATTGAGTCAGGTGGGAGAAAGATTGCATCCTTAGATACTGAAGAAAAGCAAGCATGAAGCATGCGTGCTGAACTGTTCATGGTTAAGGCTCTGATGAGGGACTCAGTTGTGATAGTATATATTTAAAGAGCTGGCTGGTGTAGTTCTTCATGGACTTAATGGAAAACCAAAGCATTTGTTTTGTTTGGGCAAGTTCTGTTTCCTGTGTATTTCACCAAAAGGCAAGTCAACTTCTTTTCTCTGCATATGTTCTGTGAAATGACAGTCATCTCTTCTGGCAAAAAAAATCTTACAGTAATTTGTTTGACTATCATGAGACACGTAAATAAGGCTTGAAAAGCAGATGTTTCAAAAAACAAATTTAAGCAACACTAGACAGTGTGAGATGCATTTAACTGTGTTTCTTAGTTTCTACAGATTTTCTTCAATAACTAGAAAATAAATTATGTAAAAAAAGCAGTGCTTAGAAGAAAACTTTCCAGGAAGACTTCAGATACACTATTTTCTTCTATGTTCCCATAAGAATGTTAACAGTATAGAAAATGAGTCAAGGAACTTGAATTCCTGTCATAAGATGCTAAAATCGAATTGTTCAAACTAAATAGTAGTGAATGTAAATGAGTAATGCACCCTGTCAACTAAATGTAAATGTGCTTAAAAACATGTTCTAATCAACTGCTGTGTCAGAAGTACACACCTCTGAAGAGATGCAAGATGTAGAGACAGAGATTTTAATTGAGTATCTGTATTCTATTGAACATATGGTCAAGAAGCAAACTAAGCATTACAGAAAGTAACAGAACATTTTAGTGGTGTCATGTCCTTCATATATGATGCATTCAAATACAACATTCTAGTTCATTCATAGATGAAGCTGTAGAGGAACTACCCAGCTGAAAGTAGTTTATATCTCATTAGAAATGCCATAACATTTTGATCATGCCCAAGGTCAAATAATACTGCTGCTGGTCAGCATACAGTTGCCTATCCATGAAAGGGAGATGAAACAAGAGACGTGTCACTGCATCTGTCTTCTGAGTTGTTTTCCCAGGAGGAATTTGCCTTTCTAGGGGCACATAGTCAACAGAGAATGAGGCCAAAGAAGAGGCAATCTGATACTCAAGTGCATGATATTAGGCAGTCAGCTATAGAGGAGGAGGTCAGTTCTGAATTAGGCATTTCAAGCTGGCTTTTGGGTACAATAACTCATATGTACATTCTCCCTATACTTCAAGCCAGTTCCATTCAAAAGTGGTATTTTCTTAAATTAAGGTCACAAAACCCTATTTTCAGATAACATGACTATCAGCTTCTGGGGACTTGACTTCATTTCTGTCTCCTAGTGCAAAGGTAGTCATGGCCATGGCATGTAATTTTGTTGTAGTGATGTCCTTGAGATTTTCAGAGAGTTTCACCCGCTTTCATGCATGCCAGAACTGTATTTGTTCTAATATGCCCTGTTAATGTCCACACCCCTAGTTAGACATAATGATTCTTCTCCTCTTTGTGTTGCGTCTTGAATAAAATCTTCTGTGACTGATACAATGTGTTTTGAATTCAGTGTATTCAAGTGTGTATTTAACATTCTCAGGGTAAAACAAATCAAGTGGGCCCTCGGGAAACTTCGGGCTAGAGACATCTACTTTGTGAATTTAAAAGAGCTTTATGGGTCAGGCAGGTACACAGATGATCAGCTCACCCAAAACAGTGTGGCCTCTAGATGTGCACGGTACAGCATATTAGTTATCCAAGCATGTGTTCGACACTTATGTTACTGTCCTTTAGATGGCTTAATCCATGCTTTTACAAATGCACCTCATGACTTTGATGCTCAAATTTGACCTAAGACGTATTAAAGATTTTTAAATGTGCATTTGGTTCTCACCCTGAGTATACAGTAACATTGAGTTGAAAAAAATGTAAGAGGACTCACGGAATATACTTTTGGGACAAGAAAGACCTCTCAATTTCTAAAGTAATAGCAGAAATTAATAACACAATAGCAAGGCACTAACAGGATTTATGTGGATGCTTGTGGCACTGACATTTTTCCTAAAGTGGTATGAGCATCTTTCATGAAGAAGCAGCAGAGAGGAAGGATGGTGCTAGAGCTGTGGAAGGCAGGAGACCAGAAAACTCTGGAAGCACACTCCTAAATATAGTTGAGATACTGTATCATTAGCAGGTTTTCTGAGAAACTTTTCTCTTCTTGAAGTCAAATTCCCAAAGAGGAAGGGATTGAGGGGAGCAGGAGGAAATGAGATGGCTGATGCACTTCAGAATGTTTTCCCACATAATTTGGAGGCAGAGAAAAATTTCAGGTCAGAAATTTTGCAGCAGGATTTTATCTCCCCAGGTTTGTGGAGAAGATTTGGACTATATATTTAGTTGTCAGATTGTTAGATGAGGTAGTCCCATCAGAGCTCCTGCCGTGTTTGGGGCCTACAGTGTACTTTGAAAGATGTGTGCTCACTGTTATTACATGGAGATAAGCTGCAGTATATTTTTATCTACGAAATGTTTTGTGCATTGAATATCAAGTCTGAAAGGCAGAGAAGCAATTTTTCTGGTTGCTGGTTCTTACTCCCTACTAGTGCAGAGAAACAACACCATCCAGAATTTTACTTGCCTGACAATTTCTCTAGTGAGTAAAGAGAGATACAAGAGATGTCAAATGAATTGACCTTGCTATAAATAAACCTAGCTATACCTGAGAAAATCAGAATTAAACTAGTTTTGTCAAGCTGGCCATAAAACTGAAATCCTCAGACTGAAAATACTGCAATTACCACAGAATGCTGAAATTTCAGCTCATTTCTTTGTAAATCTAACCTCTCAGTAATTGTAAACCTAATTTGTTGGAAAGTCCATTGGAACAATTTGCTGGTCTTTGACATTCTTATTATGCATAATACTTTGTAAAACATTATCTGAAATAAACTAGTATGGATTTTTTTTTTTTTCAGAATGGCTGCAGTGGCCTTGTTTTTGTGATAAAGAAAAATATTATTTTAAAAAAAAATTATTAGAAGACAAGGCCCTTTATATCACATAGAGTTTTCCTCTGCCAACATACAGCTCCTTTCTGCAGTGTAATTTCTAAGGTTTTATTTGAACTCCTGCTCCCTGATTCAAGTGTGTCCATTAATAGAAGGTAGGAGAAAAGTAATTGGAGAGCCTGTTGAATTTTTGACATAAATGAATTTTTGACAGTTCTGGCAACAATGTAAGACAACACAGAAAGAACATCTTAAAGCAACAGTAGGATCTTAGCATCCATCTGCTGGATGCTGGTTTGTTATTTGTTCTGTTCATTTTAAGATTCTGAAATCTGGAAAACCTCTTTGTCTATTTTTTTTTCCATGTATTCTTCATTTTGGTGGCTTATGATCCATTTCCTAGAATTGTATAATAGTATAAATTGTAAGGGACCTCTGGAGTTCATCTGGTCTGAGCCCAGATTAGAGTAGGGCCAACATACATCACGTTGCTCAGGGCCTCATTCAGTTGAGTTCTGCATATGTCCAAAGATGGAGAAGTCACAACTCTGGGTGACTTATTCCAGTGTTTGACCCTCCTTGTGGTAAAAAAAGCATTTCTTAATATCTAGTTAGAATTTCCAATGTTCCCCCTTGTGTTTCTTGCCTCTCATCTCTGTGCACCTCTAATAAGAGTCTGACTTGATCATTTCTTCTCCATCCCATGTAGTAATTGAAGATAGCAATAATGTTTCCTCCCTTAGCTCTCACTTCTTAAGATTGAAGAAATTTAATTCTTTCAGCATCTAGTGGTACATTACATTCTCCAGCCACCTTGTTGACCCTTACCACCTATGGCTGCAGGCAGCCACTAACTAGCTGACCTCTGCAGGGTATGAATTTGCTTCTCTCTTTTGTTTTTGTGTATCATTCACCTCAGGATTTTCATGCTTAACATATGTGAAAAATTTTATAATATGGCTTACATTTTCAGAGCCGCAGTAACTTTTGGAAAAATACTCATTTATAGTACCATCAAGATTTAACTGCTTACATCCTATGGCAGCAATGAAAGGCACAAATATCCATTGAAATATCTAGCATATTCATCTACTTGAACAGTTACTAAAGTTATTAAGAGAAATCACTGTACCTGTATACATATTAGTTTAAAACAGTAACATTTTATGAGTCTTTTATTGTCATTGTTGTGATTGCTCAGTTGTCACAAAAATGGTAGGATTACCTTGTAATGCCATTCACTGAAACCTTGACAACTAGATGCAGGTTTGCTTACTTCATGTAATTTTAAAGTTACAAACTATATTGTTGCACTTGATTAACATACGGATAAGGGAATTAACCTTTAAATGCTCCCCTAAGATTTTGGGAAGTCTATCTAACTAAGTATAAAAAATTTTTAATCATAATTTTCTAAGTTCAACTGTAATGCATAAATTATTAGCACTTATAAGAAGGTAGACATTACAGGGACGAAAAAGAAAACTGAAGCCAGGAGACTATAGCTGTTCATTTTTTAAACATTAATTCTCTGCTACCTTCTTGTATCAGCTGATATACAACTTCAATGATTCTATTATTAAAATGGAACAACTTCTCCTGTTAAATTCAAGGTTATTGTTAATGAACCAAAGGGTTCATGTTGACCTGTTGAGCAGTTTTTAATAGCATCCCTATACTTCTGTGTTTGTTTCTATAATCTGGAAGTAGATTCATCCTATTTCTGACTTATTCCTGTATTTCTGTTTATTTTTATCTTCATCAATTATCTGGTGTGAATTACTTTTAGTAATGTAACTGTGTTGGGCTATCTTGTTCAGTCTCATCTCTTGGAAATAAAGACATCCAGCTATTAATTTCTTTGTTCTGCAAACACGTCATAATAGATGCTCAATTTCCTTTTAGCCAAAGAACAAAAATTATATCCAACAAAAGCTCAGTAAAAAACAATCCCACAAACATCCATTTCCAATGTTTTTAAATACTATTTTGTAGAATATTGTTTGTAAGGACAGGTGAAGTACTTGCCGTACTCCTACTACTGTGATATCTCAAAATCATTCATTGTCCATGCGTGTCAACTTCTTTTAAGGGAACTGAGGCAAAAATAAAGAAAACACTTTTACAAAGTGCACACCCAGGTATTTGTTGCATGGCAAGGATTTAAACCTGCTTTTCCATGCTTATCCCTGGAACAACTAACCTTCCGCTGAAGGAGTGTCCTGGAGGGACACCTCGCCAAGCTTTAGGCCTTACATGTTGCTGTAAGCTAAGTCATCACGAGGCAGAAAAGAAAATATTTTTATGATTTTGCTGGACTGCAAGGTGTAAAAAAAAACCCTTTCCATGTTAAGTACTGAAATAGATTTTTCGGGAACAGGCCACATGCTGCCTCCTTGGCCCAAGTGACAAGAGCAATGCTTTGATGAGGTGCTGCTACCAGCAAGGAGGACTCTCTGATTATACGCTGCCCAGCACCACTGGCTCACTGCTGCTTCTGGCACCAGACCCAGACATGCTGGTGTCACAGAGAAGCTGTCGCAGTGGGGTCTGAATTCATGAATTTCACCTCCACAGGATGAGGAGCAGCTTGCTAAAACTTTCCAGAGGGCAAGGAAGGCTAAAAACACTGCTTCTCACAGGTAAAGGAATCTTAGCTCCTTCTTCAGTTCATCTGTGTCTCCTTTGGTAGCTAGCATCTTGTCGACTGAAGCTGGAATCTAACACTCTAGTTCCAACTCAACAGAAGCACTTAATCTTGTTTTCAGTCCAATTTGTTGTTTACTTACTTGCTTTACTGAATTCAGGGCAGTAACACCAGAAACCCTGAAATATCCATATTTGGCTTAATGTGCTCAACCTTTCAGAAGGAATCTCTATTTTTGAGCTGAATATAGTATCCACTAGCTTCATGTTGGGAATGATATTATTATAGATGTTAGTGGGATAGTCATAACTAAAGTATTGCTAAGAAAAGCATCTGCATGAAACAGAATGTCATAATGTTCAGAATGCCATTTTTTGAATGCACTGTTATTTTTAATCAGTTTAAGCACAGAGAACCCTTCATAGAGAACCATCATATCCCTTTTATGGCTGAAATGTAAAGGGAACAGACTTATTAGGAAGGAGAGGAAAAAGGAAAGAGATAAAAAAAGGTACTCAGCAGTGATATTTGGAAGAGTCATGTTAATTCCAGCTTTCTTTGAGATGTTGTTTTTTGTTTTCGCATTTTGTGTTCATGCTTTCCTGAAGAGAGAACTAAGTTTTTAGAGGCCTTTTAATAGGAAAAGTCATTTAATTAACTAGTTAAGTAAGAATGGATGCCAAGTGATGTAGGCTAGTAAGACAATATAGAATGCAGTTATTATATGGAGAATCTGATGCAGTTAAAACAGTATAAAAACTGAATAGGAAAAGGAAGGGAAAGTTACTTGTTGGAGTAATCAGATGAGCAGAATAATTCTCCAGAAAAATGGCCATGAGATGTTTCCTAGTCCTCACGAATGCTTCAAAGAACTTTTACCAGACCAAGAGCCATAAGAAAACCAGTTTTAACCACTGCAGTACAAAGAAGCTGTCCTTTTAAGAGCTGTAAAGCAACAATGGCTTTCTGTGGGGCTTTAGAACAAGATTTTAAAGAGCCAAAGCTCTCCTTGATGTGCAGCACCCTGATTTACACAGAGTGTCCTGTTACACTTTCTGGACAGAATGGATGTTCAATGAGAGTACAAATGTGATACAGTAGACCAGAAATATCCATAGTTTGGCTAGGGGAGGAGATTAGTCATTTTTTAAAAAATAAGCACTGATATTTTCAATTTTGAATTAATTTTATTGTTGTTCTGTGAGTTGTAATCCTCAAGGGCTGTAAATCATAAGAACAAACAGTCCTTCTACTCTGTGAATATCCCACACACATTTTTCCCCAGCATTTCTTTCTTACTGGAAGTTTTTAAAAAGACATTCAGTTACATAGTAACCCTTGGCTCTCCGCAGAATGGAACCACCACTGCAAGGACAGGTGGAAAGTAAATGGAGAAATGGCAATCATTTTCTATTTTTCTCTTGAAATGTCTGTTGTTTCCTTTTTGGGTAACTGGTTGGGATTTTTCTTTAATGAGGGGCTCTGGATCTCTGAATGTCTGTTCAGAGAGAAGCCTGCATTTTTTTCAGCAAATAGAGTATAATTTGAAACTACTGATGTATTTTACAGGACTTTTATGATTTTTAAAGTTCTCCTCAAGAACTGTTCCAGCACACCACTTACTCTTATTTCCCCAGTGTTAGACTTTTTACAGCTTTCCAGCATCAGGAATGGGCTCAGGCTACAATTAAATTGGGTTTGCCATCTTCAGATAGTGTGAGCACAATCGGCACTTAGTAAAATAAACATGGCCCCATTATTTCTTAATGCCTTGCTTAACAACTTTAAGATTAGACCATGTCTCCCACACTCCCAGTAGGCAGCACTTAAACAGTGAGTAATATTTCTGTCTGCTGTAGTCAAGTAATCCCAAATGTAAGTAATTTACAGGATGGCATTAGGGACTGTTACAAGAGACATATTGTAATATGTCACTGAAAATCAGCCTGCCTCTGCACGTTTGATCAGCAGCCAGATGGAGGCTTTTATCACATTTATTTAATCTGAAATATACATAGTAATTACAGTGGACCTCTGATTTTTTCAGTCCTCACTGCTGTCTCAAGAGAAGGTAGGAAATGAATCTGTCAGTTGCAAACTGGTGTGGATGTGACCTCCTTGGTAGAATCTGGATGTGTTGCAGCTAGTAGTGCCGACAACAGAGATCATGAGTGCTGCTGGAAATGAATGCATGCTGCCAAGTTAAAAAAAGATAGGCCCATAAACCAAAACCTGTAGCTTTATTTTTTTGTGAATACAAAAAGCCTTTAGGAAAGCAAAGATCAACCTTATTGTTAGCAAATTCATTACCAATCAATGTCATTAAGAGCAAACAGTCTCTTGCTAATAGCTGGATGGTATTTAACTTTATGACATCTGAAAACAACAAAGTCTCAATGTTCCCAGAGGAGAATTTGGTTAAGATATTGAATTCCGTCAAGCATATCATTATTAAATGGGGAAAATTTTGTTGTTTCCTTATAGAGTTGGCATAAACAGTGGATAGCATTCAATTAAACCACAGGCAAAAAATCAAATAAATTGAATGTAGTCTTTTATTGCTTGGACAGAAACTTTGCTAATGGATATTGCCATTGTCCCAAAGAATTTGCATAAGATTTTATGTCCTAATTAAAACAGCTGTAAAAGATGACTTCCATATTAACAAGGGTGCTCACCTTCCTGTCAATAATTTACTCTCCTTTTCTGTTACTCTATGCATTACAACAGACTAACTCTGCTAATGTCTCTCACATCTCTGTTTCTGAAATGAGCTGGGTTCGTCAAGAGCCTCTTTTGGATCAGTTACCCTAACCACAAGTATTACTGGCTAATGTTCTAGAGATATATTGACAGATAAAATATGCTATTAACTGCCAAAGATTAAATTTTCTTACAATTACTCATACTGAGTAGTCCCACGACAGATTAAATTGCTATTCAGCATGAATAAGGTGTCAGATTCTAGCTGTAAGTAGATGGTTTACTGGGGTGTTTTGATGTCATTATAGGCTTATAATTATTCTAATCTGATTTAGTAAGAAAAAATTAGTACGACAAGCATAAAGAATTCATTTGAACAATAGGTTTTCTTCCACCACAGAGTAAGTTTTAATTAGAGCTGTTCTTCAATTGAATTAAAGCTGCCCTTCTTGGTTTTAAACTTTCATGAACATTTTCAGTTCAACGCACCTCATGCAACTGTGAATCTGTTTATATCTCTCTGATCCTTATACAACCATACATGTTCTCAGCTAACTTTATGTCTGTGGCTCTGCCTTGGTGAGAAAGCCTCCCTAGCTTCTGTCATTGGGAACAGCTTTGTAACTGTCTCTGCAAATCACTGAACCTCTCCATTTGTTTCATACCATTTCTCAGCTGAAAGCATGGCTTTCTTGCACTGCTTATTTTAGGTAGTACTTATTATTTAAGCTCTGAAGTGGTAATGATTAGCCCTGAGAAGCAATCTTTGAGGGATTTTATGTAACAGCATAAAAAAAGTTACAAAAAGTCCCCATGGAAGCATTTGTACTACTTTCCAGTAGGCTTAAGCTATTGGGACTTTCTTAAGCTTAGCAGAATAACTTTCTTAGATGCTTTGAGAGATTAATCTCTTAGCACTCTCACCATAGCTCGTGGTGTGTAGTTAAGGTGATAATGTGTTGCTTTTTCATGGTATGTGAAAGATAAGACCACAAGAAAAAATCCGAGTGCCTGGCCCCAACCAGGCAGCAATAGATGCCTGCACTAAAAACTCTGCTGAGCACATGCTCCACACTCCCCTCCCACACAATCATGTTCATATTCTCTCTAGCAAGCTGAAGTCTGTAGGAAGCGATGAAAAGCCACAACTATAAGGAAGGGAGCAGAAAAGTACATTGACATCTCCAGTCTCTGTGTTAATTAGAGAATGGTTCACTATTTATATAGATAATTAACTTCTGATGACAGGAAAAGGAGTTTTGTGAGCATGCATACACACCTATTCCAGCTGTTGCCTGTCCTTTTTGATGAAGAAAACCAAGAAGAGCAGGGATCCTCCTGTATTTATTGATGGAAAGTCATCAGAAAAAAGATGACACTTATGAAATGTGTTTTTTTCTCACAAATTAGGAAGTGATGCATCTTGATTTTCTAGGGGGGGGATGAATTCTTAATGAGTTCTTTTTTTTCCTTCTTTTATTTTTTTATTCCGTATTGAATAGGCTGAAGTTTCCAAATTTCAATCTTATTTCTTTTGTTTTCTGCAATTAATTCACTGAGTATTCTGGAACTTCACAAGAAGGTGAGATTAAAATGTTGGAAGCAGAGTTTGCCGGTCACAAGTGGTGCTCCCTGGGGGACAGTGCTGGGGCCACTCCTGTTCAGTATCTTTATCAACAATCTTGAGGAGGAGACTGAGAGCACCCTCAGTAAGTTTGCAGATGACACCAAGTTAGGTGGCTGTGTTGATCTGCTTGAAGGTAGGAAGGCTCTTCAGAGGGACCTGGACAGGATGGATCAATGGGCTGAGGCCAATTGTATGAGCTTCAACAAGATCAAGTGCCAAGTCCTGCGCTTAGGCCACAACAGCTCCATGTAATGCTACAGGCTTGGGGAGGAGTAGTTGGAAAGCTGCTTGGTAGAGAGGGACCTGGCGGTGTTGATTGACAGCTGGCTGAACATGAGCCAGCAGTGTGCCTAGGGGTCCAAGAAGGCCAACAGCATCCTGGCCTGCATCAGGAATACTGTGGCCAGCAGGACTAAAGAAGTGATTGTTCCACTGTACTCAGCACTGGTGAGGCTGCACCTTGAGTACTGTGTTCAGTTTGGGCACCACAGTATAAGAAAGACATTGAGGTGCTGGAGCATGCCCAAAGAAGAGCAACAAAGCTGGTGAAGGTTCTTGAGAATAAGTCGTATGAAAAACAGCCGAGGGACTTGGGGTTGTCTAGTCTGAAGAAAAGGGGGATGAGGGGATACCTTACTGCTCTCTACTACTACCCGAAAGGAGGTTGTAGGAGGTGGGTATTGGTCTCTTCTCACAAGTCACAACTCATAGGACAAGAGGAAATGGCCTCGAGTTACACCAGGGGATGTTTAGGTTAGACTTTAGGAAAAATTTCTACACCAAAAGGGTTATCAAAGACTGGAACAGGCTGCCTAGGAAAGTGGTTGAATCACTGTCACTGGATGTATTTAAAAGCCATCTAGATATGGTGCTCAAGGATATAGTGTAGAAGTGGGCCTGGTAGAGATAGATAATGGTTGGACTTGATGATCTTAATGGTCTTTTCCAACAATAGCGATTCTGTGATTCTATGAGTTAAGGCATCACCTGCCTGTTGCTACACCCACAATTGACTCATTTTGGAGGAGAAACTTAACAGATAAATTCTACAGTCATCTGTGTCAGTTGTTTCTTTCCCTACAGCCGCCTGTTTCAGTAGCCACAAGTTATATCTGGATAGGCTGCAAGTATTACTTCAAACCCTGAATTGATTAATTATCCTCTACAGAAAATAGGACAAAGGCAAAAATTTTCAGATTTTAGTTCTTTTTTCCTAAGACAAAGTCTGAACAATTAATGAGTATTGACAGACACAAATATTATATTGTCAATAAGAAAAGTCTTTATGTGCTCTAATTAGAGGAACTGTTCCCTTCAGGAAACTGGAGCTTTTAAAGCAATATTAAGGAAAAAAAAAAAAAAAGAAAAGAAAATTTAAAAAAACTGTGTAAAAAACTGTCAATGACACAAGGCACAAAATCTGGAAGGGGGCTCTAAGGACTCTGAAAAATATGGTTAAACTTTTCATTTTAACATTGTAGGTATACAGCTTTCTTACCAGCATTGCAAAAAAAAATCAATTTACAAAATAAATAGGTACGTATAATGCTGTTATTTACCTTTGATAAGGGTTACCTACTTACAAATACACATCAGAAGACATTTGTTTTTTTCTCTCCACTGAAAGAAGTCTTAGATTAATGAGAACAACATGAAGTCTTCAAAAGGAGCTGTAGGTTCAGCTGCTAAAATAGCTTAGTGTGGGACTTCTATCCTTCTGGGACATGGGCTCTTCTTAATAGGAATATGTATATAATTCAGTACTGTGAAAAAAACCCAACCCACTTAGAGGCAAAATGGGCCAAATGTGCTACTGCAGTAACATGGGAAGAAAAGGCATCAATTCCTTTGGAGGTTTACAAGTAAACTTTTTTTCTGCCTATCTTCTCTGTGGTTGATGATGTTCTACTATTAAAATAGCAGTTTATATATGCTGTATATTAGTACATTGTTTGTTCTTCTTTGCTTCAGGCACTGAAGGAAAAAAGCTTGTCACATATTTTAAGTTCAGAATCAGTTAATAACAAAACACATTTTCAACAAATTTCACAACCAGCCCCTTTGGGCAGCTACTCTTTGCAATTTAAATGAAGGTGCAGAAACTTTGTTTTCCCCCTTAACAATACTTTCACAAGTTTCTTGTACATATATTGTAGTGGTTAGCAGTATATTACAAAATTAGATTAAAAGTACCTGTTTCAGCACTCCAGGCCAGGCAAGGGAAATTGAACTCTGGGGTGCCCAAATTAAGATGCTAAAATGGGTAGATTCTACTTAGCAGCATTTATCACAGGCAGCACTACTGCCAGTTTTCCTAAAGCAAATAGCTTGTCAGCTATCACCTCAGTCCTACATCCTATCCATATTGTGAGTAAATTCCTATTTTAGTGCTTTTTCCAACTGACATTAGAAATCATTGAGTTTTGGGGGGTTGGTGTGTTCGTTTAATTTTTTTTTTTTTTTTTTTCCAGAACTTACATTTGTGTGTTAAAAGTTATATAGACTCTATGGCTAAATCTGGTGAATGCTATTAGCCTAAATAGAGCCTAAAAACCAAGTTTGTTCCATAAGCTGCAGAAAGAAATATTCTCTGCTTTCCAATGAGGTTGTACCTCATGGCTGACTGCCTTTTTAACTAAGTTATACAAATACTGCAATTGTGAGCTGCCCCATTATGAGACAAGAAGGAAGAGATGCAGGAAGTGGGGGTATGGTGAAAGGGAAAAAAGGTGCGGTGGGAAGGGCTCAGAAGTTATAAATGCCACCTAAACATGTGAAAAGTTTCAAACAGGACCTGTGCTGTATTGAACGCCAGAGTACTCACAATGGAGAGAAAATTTGATCCTTCAGCACAGATTTTGACTGAAGTTTTTGTCTCTGTTAGGATTTTTCTAAAAGCATCCTTCCTGTAGATTTTCTGATATCTAATAAGAACTGAGCTCCTGCAGCAACCTATCCTCTCAAGTTAGTTATGGGAAAACTATAATCTTTACTGTCTCTTAAAACTTGTTGTAATGGTCTGAGATTATTTAGCCTGGAGAAAAGGAGACTGAGTGTACACCTGATCACTCTCTACAGCTACCTGAAAGGAGGTGGTAGCAAGGTGGGGATCAGTCTCTTCTCCCAAGTAACAAGTGATAGGAGAAGAGGAAATGGCCTCAAGTTGCACCTGGGGAGATTTAGAATGGACATTAGGAAAAATTTCTTTGCTGAAAGGATCATCAAGCATTGGACCAGGCTGCACAGGGAAGTGACTGAATCATTGTCCCTGGAGGTATTTAAAAAATGTGTAGGTGCAGTGCTTAGTGACATGGTTTAATGGTAGACTTGGCAGTGTTAGACCTACAGCTGGATTTGATGATCTTAAAGGTCTCATCCAACCTAAATGATTCTGTGATAATTTGGACAGAGTGAAAGAGCATGATCACACAACCTATCTTTCTGTAGGAAGTGAAGCTGAAATGCAGAGAAATTTCAATGGGTAATACTTCTACTTTAACTTACATTCACTGGCGGACTTCACAAAACCCAAAACTACTTGCTTTTCAGTTTGCTCTCCTCTGGCTGAAACGCTTAGAAGTAGTACAGGTCTAAATAGATGTCTCATATTTGTGATTCCTTGCTAGATTTTCTCCAGAAACTTTCGTCCACTGGCTCCCACCACTCATTTTCACCCTGCCCTCTTCTGCAACAATTCAACAGCCCTTCAAATATTTATTTAAATTTTGTGCTGATTTTGATCCCTGTCCTTTAAACAATTGCTTTTGCAAAAGTATGAAGCAAGTTGTACTGGGGATGGTAACTAGTCCCTGAATATGACAAAAAAAACAGGAGTCACTTGAAGAGATTTTTCTGCCACATAAATATTAACATGGAGTCATGGCCTCGGATCGCTTGCTGGAGTGGTTCTACTTTCCCTCAACAATTGATTATTCATGAAATAAGTAAGTGTCTCTAAGCTGGTGGTTTCAATACTTCTCTGAGAAATGAGATATCCCTGTTCTTTTTCCAGACTTAAGGAAAAGTAATTTATGAATAAAATATCTGCTAACTATGTCTTCATTTTGTGAATGCTATTTAAGCTCCACAGCAAATTAGGACCTTTATTTCTGATTTTTCTTTGGTAGAAATGGTCAAAACAAATTATTATTTTGGATGCCTCAAACCTGGGTACCTATCATACTCAGAGTGATTTTCTGAGCCAACAGTACTTGTTAATAAAGTTCTGCCGTAAAGGGGGTTACTTGTGCATATATTCCCCCAAATATGTCATTTCAGCATTCATGAATGTGCTTGTTCTCGCTTTGCTTGGGAAAGGGTTATCTGACCCTTTCCTGCAGCCTGATCAGTTAAGTCAGCTATACATAAATAAGAAGGAAACTTATGCAGGAAAAAAATGAAATTAGATGAACAATTAACATATATTTTATGCAAAAGAATGAAAAACTCTTCCAAAATTTCTCTGCTTAACATATGAATTCACATAAAAATGTTCTACACTGAAATTTTGTCAGCATGTCATAAAAGCATGTACCTAATTACTTAATAGGTGTAAGATTTATCTTATGTGTTTCATTTCTTAATGAATGATACATTTTTTTCCTCTTAGGCATTTTAAGTGTGTTATTTCCGTAGGTTTGTGAACAAACAGTAATGGGCAAATCCCAGAAGTTGAAATGGGTGTAACATCACAGCATCAGCAATCAGTATTTTGAAGAGGCTTCCTAAATTTAGGACAAA
Organism: Eurystomus gularis; assembly: GCA_013400335.1. Lineage (NCBI taxonomy): Eukaryota > Metazoa > Chordata > Aves > Coraciiformes > Coraciidae > Eurystomus > Eurystomus gularis. Next base: position 131,354 of record VZZY01013601.1, read on the forward strand.
AACAAATAAAAGAGATTTATGAGCTTTTGTGTCATTATCTTGCTATAAGATCTTCTTCATCTCATCAAAGGATGAAATAAACAGCAAAAGAACTAGTCATAGAAGATCTAGTCTGATTAAAAAATTTAATTTCACTGTTTTAGGCCATGAGCCTGGGCTCATGCAGTAAAAAACGTCTATATTTAAAACAGGAACAGAGTAATTTTTTTTTTTTAATGGAATCAGCTGGAATATAAGTATTTATTTCACAGCTGCATACTTAAGATTTTATTTGCTGGCGTTATGTGTGTGGCAGGGCAGCATTTACCTGGTAAAGCTCATGAAGCTTGTGATGAAAATCTAAAAATAATCTAAATGCTGTTGTATTTTTCTGAAAGCAAACTGCAGAGTGGTCAGTGCCCAAATACACACTTAGCACTTTCAGGAACTTTAGTGGGAGTTGCTAATACAAATGCCCAGAATGTTTGAATATTTATACACGTTCACTGTATAAATACCTAAAATACAAAATGGCATAGTTTCTAAACCCCTGTATTTCTATCTTTCGGGTAATGTTCAGGCACATTTTGAAATAGTAATTATTTATACAATGATAGATAGCCCAGATCTATAATTGACTCATGGGGCTTAGGTCATTTCATGGAAGGCAAAAGTATAGTACATTACTCTGTATGCATAATGTAGAGCATATTTATATTTAATGCTAATATTATTTTCCTATGAGGAGAATATTTCTATGAGGTGTGCTTCCTGTTCAGAATATTGTTTATATTATACAGATTTTCATTTTTAGATGAAAGAATGCTTGTTTGCCAAGAAAATGTTAAAATGTTAGCCACTTTTGAGGATCTTCCTTTATTTCCTTCCCTTCCATCTCTTCCTTCCTCTCCTTCCTTTCCTTTTATTGTAACAAATAAATTGTTCAGTGGCAGTGTAATGGTAATAAGTCAAGTACAAGGTTTTTCATGGACAAACTTGTCTAGCAGTCCTTATCAGTATACTCTGGCTTTGATACCAAATTCAAGAGATTATAGCAGAAATACAGTACTACCTTTGCATTCCAATGAATGTCTACATTAATTTTACAGTTAAAAGTTTCAACCTATAGCAGCAGTAGAGTCTCATTAATTCACACTAATAGGTGGAAACCTTAAATTTATGCTGGTTTTAAGTCACTTCATGTAGTCACACAAGGTATGTCAGAGGAGGAGGGAGTAACTGTATATGCAATATCACCTGAGGATGAAAACAGAGAGGCAAATTCATCTCAATGTATTGTAAGGATTTTTATCTGTAGTGTTTATTAAAGCTCAAAGAGGAGATACGTTGTAAATCTGGGTATTGAGCTAAGGCTGTACACTGCAATCAGCTTTTCAAAAAATGCCTTTATAGAAAGTGCTGTGCTAACCCTGCTCTGGATTATACTCTGCATCAGGAAGTGTATTATCCCTTAAAATATCTTTCATGCTTTAATTTTACTGCTAGTATACTAGTTATCTTTTAGTGGGAAAACAGGTTCATGCTTCTCCTGGACCAGTGTTGGGGAAGAGCATCTCCTGCAGGTCACATGCAGCACTTGGGGACATTGGTGCTCCTTAGTGCCCAAGTGGGTGCTACCTTTTTGCTTCAGGGAGGAGGTTTATGTCAACAGTGCTACAGGCACCATGAAAGAGGGAATTTACTAGATGGGTCAAACAGGCTGACGGTCCTGCAGCAAGCTGTCACCTTCCATTTTCTCAAGTGAACAGTCACCTCCTCCTTACTCCTCTTGGAAAATGAAGCTTCTGCAGGACTGTGCTCTTGATTTGGGGAGGCAAGACTTCAGCCATCTTGTTTCTCCCTGCGTGACTGCTGGCACACAGAACTTGGGGTAATTTTTAATCACCAAAATAAAGCTGATGTCCCCTTGGACTGATTCTGTGTCCTCAGTGTAGTGCCACCAACAGTAGCACCATGCCAGGAGGTTCATGGAGATGGAGGAGAGGGCAGGCATAGCTGACTTTATAAGGTGTTTCTAGCTCTTTTGAGGCCAATACCTACTGTTTGCCATCATGTCCGCAATACTGTGGCCAGCTTCCCCAAAGTCCTCTTAGCAGCCAGAAGAGAAAGATGTGGGAGCTCAGAAAGCCAGCAAAAAGTGACAAAGCCATACCTGATGGGTTCAGTGACTGTTAAGAGCAGAACTGTATCTGTAACAGTGGCACTCTGCACTCTGTGCTCCAGCAAACTTGAAAGTTTAGTTTTGTTATGCCTGAGAGTTTACAAAAGAAGGGGAAAACATTATTCTTTTATTTTTTTATAACTTTATATTAATGTACGTTTGTGTGTATGTAGATATATTTCTGTATCTTACTGTTGTACAATGAACCTGGTCAGCAGAATGTAGTTATGGTATCATGGGGTCACACCTCCACTGCGTTACCAGAGGCCCTTCTGTCATCTTTACAAACTTTCTTTCTTTTCTGTGTAAATATTTTTCCTGCCTTTCCCTTTTGCAAAACAAAGAAGTTGTTTGCAAACTATTTGTAGAATATAAACAGCACCTACAAGGGAAATGCCCTTGAAGCAGTGAGAGTAGACTGATTGCAACATACAGTACACGGTAATAGTATCTTCAGAAAATTACTGCTACTTCATAGCAGAGGCATTTTCATTAAAATAGAAGTCTTACCATGATCCTTAGATTGAATTTGTACCTTCTTTTGCATATTTCAGGTGAGTCAACAGTCACAGGTTACTGGTTCAAAAGCTCCAAGGAATTACTCACCCCTAAGTAGTGCCATTTCCCATGACTGCCTCTTTGAAATTTTGTGAAGGCAACAGATGAGGCAAATAATCAGCACAGAAAGCTTGAACCTGGCAATATTCCTAGCGCTCTACACAGTATTAGTGAAATGAACCTGCTAATGCATTATTATATATATTACAGCTTGCTTACATTGGGTGTTAATCAACTATTCATAGTGAATTCACAAACCAATGCTTGGGACTGAATGATCATCTTTCAGGTTGCCTGATACCTTTATCTGATCAAATTCATGCAGACTCAGCCATGTGCAGAGAAACTGGGCATGGCTGCACTTTATCTGCCTTTTTATTTCTGGTGCAGTAGGATAGGAATGGGAGGAAGAGAATATGTAAGGGTTCCCCACTGAGAATCAGTTCTATAAATTATGTATTATGCAGACACTTTTCTGCTGATGCTATCTGATCCCCAATTCTCAGTTCCTTGTTTTTCTTCTATAAATAGCTATGGCCAGGTTTTCAGTTGTAAAATGATGAGGACAAAACCAGAAACCTTTCCCATTTAATAACCTCTGCCAAAGAAGAATACGGTAATATTTTTCATAACTGTGATGTCCTCAGGGCTTTTACAATCTGGGAATACAAGCAGCACTTTGTTGTTGATAAGATACTGATAGTAAAAGTGGGAATAACCATACTGAATATTAAAGAGGGAAATGCCCTATTTTCGAGATGATTGGTATAAAATTGGCATTGTGAATTTTCCTGTAATTTTTTTTTCTGTATAGGACCACTTTTGCTTTTTGTTTCTCCCTCTAGATCCAAATGCTTTGGCTGGACAGACCGGACCTGACCATGCTCTTATAGGAGGAATAGTGGCTGTAGTTGTCTTTGTAACGCTATGTTCTATAATTCTCCTTGGTCGATACCTGGCAAGACATAAAGGTAGGACAGTTTTAGTAGAATTTCAGTCACTTTTAGAAGCAAGGCATGAGTGCATCTGGGAGTGCTGTTCCCTTACACCTTCTCCTATCTACTAAGTGATTTGGATAAGAAAGCTCAGTTCACAGTCCAGTTGCCAGTGAAGCCACTGTGAATTTTACCCAGTTTTCCAGTGGACTGGCTGAGACAAAGGACATCTAGTTACACACCCAAGGTCATCTCATAAGTCAGTGCTTTAGATTTACTAAGAGGTAAGGTTGCCCCTTGGTGTTGGCCCTTAGCTCTAGACACTTGCTTACACGATCTCATCATTTTAAATAGTATATCAATTCAGCAGAATATTAGAAAATATTAGAAGCCAGTGGTGAGTTTTCAGATCAGTGGCTCTTTTACCAGCAGAATAAGGGGTTCATTCTTTGGCCTACCTTTACTTTATTCAGAGATTTCACCTTAAGAATTCCACTCCATTTTCAGTCCCTGCTCCCTGCTATGAGAGATAACAGGGATGAGGTGACACTGACTTCTGACTAAGCTTCTCTATGATCCAATTTTGACCTAGTTAATTCAAAAATAATTTCTTGAGATTTAACATCTGAATGGCTTTTAGACCTATTGTTAAAACTTGGTTGTTTCCTTAGCCACCCTCACCACCCCCCCCCCCCAAAAAAAAAAAAAAAAATAACAAAAAATATTAGTTTTGGTATTAACTCATTAAATCCCAATTTAGATATGATAATCATATGGCTAGCAGACATAAGCTGAGGAAAACATCGTTTTAGTTTGATTGGACTGTTCGGGGGAAACCTAAGATTTTTTTTAATAAGCTAGTGAAAGTATGTCTTCTTTGTTTTACTTGCCTGAATAAACAGTCATACATCTTATGCCAACATAAAGAATGCTTTTCAAAAAGTCAAAGTTGACTATTGTACACAATTCCTTTTATTCATATCCAGAGCATAAAAATATCAGTGATAGTATAATGTGAGTGGCTTCAGTTAATAAAACTACTTCAGTTTTATAATTCTTGGAAATGACTATGATACAATCCTGTAAAATTAAAGTATAGATACAATCAAGAAAAAAATGGAAGTACAAAAATAATCAGTGGCCATTAAAAAAAGAGAAGTATTTATGAATATCTAAGTCTTCAAAGTTGGTTGGTTTTTTTAATGGGTAGCTGTTCCATGAAATAACCAAGATTTTATCACTTGTTCTATAATTGCAAAATATATTGCATATTACTGCAGTTAGATAAGTTTTTTCTTCAAAGATTTCCTTAATTTATTGTGGATATACTGGATTTTTTGTATGTGCATTATCAGTATTAATACTCTAAATATTTATATACTTTATATATATTATTTGTCGTATAAACAAATTAGAAGGTTGAGCATACAAGTATGATGTATAAATTGGATGTATAAATTGTGTAAAAAGATTTGTCCATTCATGAAGCAATAGGAACCATTATTATAAATGTACTTTCTATAGTGCAGCATAAAGTTAAAAACCCCCTAATCTTTTTTTTTTTTTCTCTTTTTCTGTTGTACTGATTCCTATAGGAACATATTTAACAAATGAAGCAAAAGGAGCTGAAGATGCGCCTGATGCGGACACAGCCATTATCAATGCAGAAGGCAGCCAAGTCAATGCAGAGGAGAAAAAAGAGTATTTCATTTAGATGCAGAGCTAGAATCTTGGAGTTTTACTTATCAAGCTGACTGCTGGAGAAAACTGGCTATCATTTCTCAGAATTCATTTCTGCCATCTTCTGCTATCTTTATTAACTCACATACCTGCTATAAGTAGCCAGTTTATGCCAACAATCAGCTGTTGACATCATCTTTCTATAATTACCGTATCATGCATACAGCAGGACATTTCTTATTGCCTAAAATTCATATCCACTGCTCTCTTAACATACAGTGCTTGAATATACAGCCTTAACAATGTTAATCATCATCTTTATCCAAGTTTTCTACATTTTTCAATGTTATGCAGCTTTCTTCTTTTCCAGTTTTCTTTTATCATGTCCCTACTAGCGTGTCATAGAACTATATTCATAACAAATATTATTAGGTAAGGACCTAATTTACTTACATAAAATGTTAAGTCTAAGATTAGAGGTTTACAAAGAATGTTTTATACATGTCTATCTATAATTCAAAAAGCAACTCGGTTTTGAAACGTATGCCCTAGGAAACACAAACTGAATTTTTTTTAGTATAGTTTCCTGTACGCTTGGATTTGGTGGAAAAAATCTACCAGTCCACTGAATTTTGTGTTTTGTTTTGCTTTCTTTTATTATGTTTTAAATGGTACCTTGACAACAGTGCCATGTTTAAGTGGTGAAAACATGCTGAATAACTATACAGATTCTGCAAAGTTAGATAATAGTGCTTCATTTGAAACAAATTTGTCCTGCCCTTTTACTGTTTTTTGGGATCACAAAGATAAGAGAACTTTCTGAGTAATTTCTGTTCTTATAATTTATTTGCTTCACATGAACTCACCTGCCTACTCAAATTTGAAGTGTTCATGGGGCACAACTGCAAGGCATTTTAGTATCTGTATATAGTGCATATAATAAATTTAATTAAACATTATTTGATACATATTTAACTTTTTTGGCAGTAGCTAAGTCAGTCACAAGTAAGCATTTTCTAATGTCCATTATATCCCTTTAGATATGACTCAAATCAATATTCTGAGTAGATAACATGTATTAGTATTTTTTGTCTGTATGTCCTAGCACTGTTCAGCAGCAAACTTTTCTAGTTCTTGTTAATTTTTTCTTTGTTATACAATGGAAGCACAATGTTATATGGAAAGGTAGTTTTAAGCTAACAACCAGTGCACAGCCTCAGGTTTTAAATTACAACCACATTTGATTACTATCCTTAAAAAATACTATTGAGTTGCTAAAATTCTCAGTTCTTAATTTGGCAGTTCCAGAGCTGCTTCTATGTGTTGGTTTGCCAAAAAAAAAAAAAAAA
>VZZY01013601.1:138055-274183 GCA_013400335.1 Eurystomus gularis
AAAAGAAAAAAAAAAAGTAAAAAATAGAAGTGTTACAACAAAAGATATATGTTTTGTGTATACAGTAAATGGACTAATTCTTTATATTAAATTCCTGTCTATGCATTTTGTGAGGTACAAACTTATGTCACCGTGAATGATAGAGAATTCCTGCCATGCTTTTAGCTCCACAGTGAAAGTCTCTGTTTGGATTATTTCTGAATTTTTTTTGTGTAACTGACAGCTGAAAAATCACATGCTCTTAAATATGACAACAAAACACTGTAAGCCCATCGGCTTATTTCCTCTTCCAATGAAATAAAAAGGTTGCCGTAACAGCTCTTGGAGATGATTCTACACTGGAGAAAGCAAGTCAGTCTAGCTGGAGCTAGTCTTGCTCCTAAGTTATGCACCTTTAAAAAAAAGAGTGTTTTTTTCTGGTTGATGTACTTGTGAAGCCTAAAAGCATGATGGTCTGCTGTAGAGGACTTTCTCCTGGGATTTTATTTTTGTGTGGGAAAGGGAGAGTTTGGAATATGACATCATGTAGTATGGTAAAATGGAAGATAAAGGTGCTGTGTCAGATTATTTATCAGAAGAGTATAAACCTTTTAAGGACAATATTAGAGTATTTTAATTGTTTTTGTTGAAACATTTATCTTGTTAATTTCTCAGAAAGAAGGGTGACGTCAATCAAAGCAGCACTTTTTTTCAAAATATACAGACATAAATAATATGATGTGGTTGAGTGTTAACATAATAAATCATATACAGTATGACATTTTAAAGAAATAAGTCTGCATTGATGTGATTGCATGCTTGTTTTTACAGTTCACTCCATACCCATCTGTGGAAAAATGCAATAATATGTTAATATAATATGGTAGTTTGAGAGAACCAGGTAGGTGCTACTAGACACATTGAAAACTAGTATAGGTTTACAAGATATTCATGTCTTTCAAAACATACACATGTAAAAGGCTGGCAAAGGAAGTCATTCAGTTTAATACCAAAAACATGGGTTCTTGTCACAAACGTAAGTTATATTAGCTACAGTACAGTATCACGTATGACAAGATTTTATTTCAGGACCTGAGGCCCAGTTCAGCCAAGCATTTAAGCACTCGCTCAGCTTCAGACGTTGGAGGAGTTCCATTGGACTGTAAGGCACTATTCATATGCTTAAAAATAAGTGCTTCCCTGGATAAGGGCCTTATTTGCTCAAGTGGAATTCCCCACCAGCATGGTGTTTATGCCTTTTTTCATTCTTCCTAATTCCAGCTTGCTTGAGTAGTAGTTACTTGAACCATTACCCAAACAAGGTTAGATAGGACCTTCCAAAGTAGGATTGCCCTTGGGGTAACCATTTCAAACCATTTTCTCCAGTGGCATAGAAACAGCATTTAAACTTTGGAAAAAGAGATATAAATTGTACTGTTAAAAATAGGTTATTTCATTGCTTTTCAATTAAAACTTGTCACATGTGCTTGTTTTTAAGGCAGTTGATCTTCCATTATCTTGTACCTGGTGATGTCTCTTGCATCTGTGCAAAGCAGGTGTGGAAAAACCCCACACCAAGCATTCTACCTGGATAGCACTTTGCAGGCCTGTCTGGTCTTCACGGGTTTAAAGTACTACACTAGGTGTAAAGAGGCATCCCTCTTTTTTATAAGCAGAACCATGGCTCAACGCTAATGACCTTCAGTAGGCTAAAAGCCAATTGTCCATTCTCTTTGTCCAGGATCCCATTCTGAAATGCTTTTATTATGGCGTGAGGTATCCAGTGAATGTGTAAAATGGAGGCTCTGAATGGGAACAACCCTCACTAAAATGTATGTGACAACCTCTCCCACACGCACTTGCGGAGTAGTTTTCTCAAGACCAGATAGCTAGTTTCTGCCAGTGTACTGTTTACAGTGTCGATTGCTGATTATTTTTAAACTTTTTGATGTAGATTTTTCTTTTTTTTAACGCTTCAAGAACATTCTCATCATTTGACCAAGAAGGCAATGCATCAGAAGACAAGGGGTGCATCCTCCCACTCTTCTAGTGTTGTCTGACAAACAAAGAAACAGTTTAAGGGACCCGATATATTTAACTTGAGGCTCAGAATTTATGCTAGAACACTTAAAATGTTTCCACATTACTTATGGATGGTTCATCTTGCACTGAGACTCCCTCTATAAAGGAATATGTGAAGAAGATCAACTTTTCTAAATAAGACATGAAAGTTAACATCTTGTGTATTTTCATTACAGTATAATATATATATATAACTATTTCAATGAAAAGAAAGGACAGAATCATCTGTAATTATGTAATTCATGATTGTAACAGCACTGAAGTTACCATGTACGCACATGTACAGTAGCTATTTCAACAGTTACAGTGTAGTTACATGTAATTCCCTGTAACATAGCAGTTATAGTGTAATTTAGTGCCACTTATTGTAAAGTGTTACCAAAAGGAAAATGGAGTTCTTACCTTTACAATTCCATTCAAATTAAAGGTAAGTTTATTAAATTAGCACCATAAATCTGATATTGCATTTCTTAATTAAGGAGGTGATTTAAAACTTCATGTTCACACTGCAGCTTTCCCCACCACTTACCCAGACTCCTCCAAGTGTCTAATCTCTACACTCCTCTAGGAACTGGTAATTTGTGATGAACATACCAAAAATCCAGCTACTTCAACTTTAATTGAATAAGCTGTTTAACAGAGAAAAACAAACAATAATAATAACGAGTAATGCTTTTGATTAAGTGGCACAAAGTACACACTAAAAACTATGCAAAAATATAGGTAAATACAGTGTACTTACATGTAAGTATCTTGTACTTGCTGTGTATGGATATTGGAAAATCGTGTAATTATAATATGCATTTTGATTATTTCAAGCAAGGGGATGACCCCTAAAAGTCACAAGGAAGAACTGGAAGGTACATATACAAGCAGTGGATATCCTAATGCAATATGTATAATTCCTCTACTTGCAATGACAACTAATTTATAAAAATTCTTCTACCACTTCTCATTCTCACTAGCTTTGCTTTCCATTTCTTTGAGGCCCATTGAATATCACAGAAGCACCTTTAGGCACAGTAAGACACTGACTCCACTAATGGCTTTGCTGCCAGCACTCTGTGTGTCTGGCAACACTGTTCTGTAATCTATTTCTGGCTCAACAGCACAAGTTTCCTCTTTTTTTTCTGTCCTCAAGGGAGCCTAGTATGTTAAGATGCTGAAATATGCTGCCATATGCCCTGGTATTTTTAGCATGAACACCAGAGAAAGAGAGAGAGAGAGAGAGCTGCATTCTTCTGACCCCTATTTTGCCGAATCACCTCACCTGGAATTTCCACTACTTGCTCAGTAACACCAGGTAATCTTAAATTGTAAGTACAAAATGCTTCCATCAAAGTATAGAGGATGCCTTTAATGATAAAGCCAACATTTTGTAAACGTGAAGTTTTGTATTACTGATCTTCTTTCTTCTTGCCACTTTTCCATCATACCCTTCCAGAAGGAATGCACCGAAAGACAGATAACATAGAATAGCAAAAAAAGAAAAGAATATTGTAAGCCTTCTTGTGGTTGCCATTGCTATAACCTTCTGTTGTGTCCTGTATAGCAGGCAAATACATGTATTAGCAACTGCCATTAGCATCATTCCACACTATACTATTCCTAGAATATGACATCTACCTCTTAGTCTAAATACTAGCTATGAGATATTTGTATACATTTTAAATACTACTGAATCTTTTGTGTAATCTTGAAATGAGATCACTGTAATTTTTTTTTCAGTTTAAAATAGATTAAAAAATATTGCCTGGGGTCATAATTGTTGCCCTGTTCTTTATAATTTTGGGATAGTTTGAACTTTTAATAGGGCATAGGGACACAGCCTCAGCTGGTATAAATCAGCTTCACTCTGTTGCCTTAAATGTGGGCCAATTTACACTGGCTGGGGATTCATCCCAAACAGCTTAAAAATAAACTGCTATAACACATCAAAATTTAGTCAGCACTAGATAATGATGTGCAATCCAACTGCAACACAGTTCTTTCCAGTAAGGTTTGAAGATAAACTTTTAAAAGCACATGCAAGCTTTTGAATTAAATATGCAATACCAATACTGTTGAGATATTCTGACATGTCTCTTACTTATTTAAACATAATATTGCCAGGGCATGTTTACATTAAAAACACTCAATGCATGGGGGACAGGGAAGGACTATTTCAAACTGTAAGAGAAGATTAAATGGATAGAGCAACCTTTGATGTCAACAGAGCAGAGTAGAAACTCTGATTGAGAGTAGGACTTCCTATATGGTTTTTCAGAGTGGACCTAGTACCTCTAAAGCAAATGGGAATTGTCTACTTGGCATTAGCAGAAGCTAGCACAGTTCCTTCTTGCTATCAGTGAATCTAACCCAGCACTCTGCACTTATTTTAACTCAGGAGGAAATAAGGATACAAAAAACATGGTTTAACAGCACACTTCTGTATCACTTCACATCCTCAGGATGCTCCAAGCTTTGTGCGCTTCCAGCAGCCCTTAAGGGAATTCTTCCAGCATCTAGGAATCATCTTGTTGCCAAGCCATGTTCATTAGCAATGTTTAATGTGCTCACAACCAGATCCAGAAGATGGTGTGGAGCCAGTATGATGACTCTGCAGTACTAGGGGCTTCCAGAGCCTCTCAGTAGATGGCAAAAAAAAAAAAAAAAATCTTCATGGCTTTCGTGTTTACTGTAAGTCTGCCCTCCTCCATGTGCTGTGTCTTAAGTCATTTATTCTCTGCTGGGCTAAAAGCAGCAGTCTAATTGGAAAGGAGGTAGGAAAAAAAAAAAGTCTGTCCTCTAAAAGGAGGAGTCTGTGTTGCTATTAAAGAAAAGTTCAAGGATTTTATTCTTTTTTTTTTCTTTAAGATTTGAGGTGCAAAGCCAAGCCTGTTGGGGTCAGCACTTTAGCACTTTCCCTGTGTTCAGGGTCAAGCCAACAGTGTTTCATGTGTGAGCTCTGATCTCACATTTCAGCACAAACTACAGACAGCCTTACCCTGCCCTTATGCATAGTGCTGAAAATCGCTGATGCTATTTTCTTCTAAACATACTCCTATTCTTAGTCTTACTCTATAATGAAAATATTGTTGTGCTAATAGGTTCAAAAGGAGGGGTTTTAAAGTAGTAACTTGTAAAGAAAGTAATAATGATGATCATCAGCTGTTTATGTTGATTATAAAGAGAAGGAAAATCTTTAATTGCTGGGCTGAATTCTTTATCACTTCCTCTTTCTCGCCTTTCTATGCATATTGATTAATGTTAGTAAATATACAGTTGCACATGTCCTTTTTCAGTGAAAGCAGATTTGCTTATGCCCCTATATAGCTTTCATAGAAATATGCAAATATGGCCTACAATCATCTGCTTCTGCCTAAACAGTGAGCCAAGAGAGTGAACTCGTGGATTACTGGATTCATATATGTCCTGCTTCCATACAAGCTGGGTACAATATGCTTATTGATTTCAAAAGAACAAGGCTCAAATTTTTATTGCACGTTTGAGTTGCTGTTTAACTCTTCCAAAGCAATTATAAAGCAATCCTTGTGCATCCTTTACTTTTAGCCTAGATATTTTATAACTACAAAAACCCTTCAATTCAGCAGGAAGTTTCCTAGAATAAATAAGGCATAGTTTGTGAAAGGACCGTAACAACTTCATCTATTCAGAGTCACTGTAAGTGTATTCTCCTAGGAACTGTGGTGTAACCTACTCTTACACTGGCAATTTATGGCCTTGGGAAGGATGTAGTTGAATGGTTCAGAAATGCAACTACTAACCTGTAAACAAAATTCTTGGGAATTAAACATATTGCACTGATGATGAGACATGTTTACTTCATTTAATTTCCTCATGAGTAACTTTAAGCAGACAAAATGCATATTGTAATGTTAGGTACATGACACTTGCATGTTGCTATGCCTATATACTTACAAAGTATTCAATGTGTACTTAGTGGCGCTTAAAAAATGTCATGTACAATTCTTCTAAACATTCTTACAGGGTTCCCATTTGCACTTCATCTTTCAGAAAAGTCTTGTCAGAAAATTGTCTGATGAATATTATTGAAAGAAATAAAATTTCAATTTTAGTTATCTGTTGGACATTTCTGAATTGTCTATTCATTTAATATATTTGTTGGTTGCTTGCCAGTTTGGCAGTGGAGTTGATTTAGACCAGTGGCTGTACACACAGACTGTTCACTGAGCATATTTTGCTGTTTCTAGTAGAATTGTTATAATCATATGCTTCTCTAAATATTAATTCTGGCATTTTAAACACTTATCCAAGAAAATAACCTGTGAGACACTGGTATTTTGCAGATAATTACAAATTCTATTATTTTATTTGATGATTATGAACTATTTACTGTGTATTGCTTTATAGTTTCTTCTGGCTGGCAAAGTAACAACTTTGGATGATGTCCTCATTGGAGGAGAAATTCATCTGTATGAGGAGGCCAAATGCTGAAAAACCATTTATGCCTGTGGGACTTAAATGGTGGCTTATCCCTCTTGAATGAGCTAGAGAATTCATGCAATGTTTTCTACACCACTTATCATGCTTGAGTTGATGTTATAAAGGGCAAGAAGGCCACTGGTCTCAAAGGGAGAGAGGCAAATGTCACAGGGAAGAGGAAATTCTGAGAAGGCCTATGTTTATGAAAAGAATCCAAGTCCCAGAGGCAGAGAGAGAGACGCTAACAGGGTTTGGTACCTCTGTGCTGAGGGTATCTCAGTGCTGTTGCACATCTCTGATGGCAGAGCTTTCCTATGGCCTAAACTAAGCACGCATTTGAAAAATGTACACCACTGCTGGATTCAGCAGATCTCATCTTTATTACTTCTCTTCAGTAAACAAAAATATGTCCCCTTAAGCAATTTTTTTAATGTGCAATAACATACGTTTTAAATACAGCAACAGTGCAGATTTCCACATCATGCTCAAAGGCTTATGCCATGGTGGAAATGTTCAGTGTACCCAAGGAAAATGACACAGTTCAGCAAGTGACACAATCATTCACTGGATTTATAGTTTTCTGTATTCAAGCTGTAACTCTTTTAGTACTGCCCTGTTTTCTTTCATCAGCCAAAAGTTTCCCCAAAGGTAATTGCACTTTGCTCTGTGCCTTTCCCTGGCCGAAAGTAGATTCAATCACTCCAACCTTGTATGTCCCTCACATGATTCCTTTTTTAAAAAATAAAATTTGAGTCCTAAATCTATGAATGCTGGTAAGGTATCTCCTTCATCAACAGCCAACAAACAGCTGCCCTCCTCCTCACCCTCTGTATTAATAAAAGACAAGAGGCCCTTTTTGTCTGGGTTTTTGCTTTCATTTGGTTTGGTTGGTCATTTGGGGTTTCTTTTTGCATTAGGAATACTGTAAGGGAAAACAAATGTGATTTCTTTTAAACTACAAAGGCTGCTTGAAATTTGATTGAATACTGCAAATAGTTTTGTTGGAATACAGAGTCTCTGTGCCAGACTGTCATGGTATTATACACTGATGTGAAAGAGAGTCTACTTACCGCTTTTAATAGTCATGAGACACCTATATGAAGATATACACACTTTTTCAAAAGTACTGTTATAGAAAACACTTAGCCAAGCTCTGTGGATAAGTGTAAGGTAAAGGTAAGTGCAATTAGTGCAATTCAGTGATAATCAAGTGGGGATAATGAAGATGATTCCTTGCTTGACAAAAGAGTCATAGCACACTGCCTTCTGGTTCTGCTTCAAGCACGTGGCAACATCCTGAGCCATGGGAGGGCACTTTTTATTAGCTCTGGGCTACTTACTTGCCTTAGCACTTGCTCCTGCTGAGTTCCTAGCAATAGCTTCTCTGCTGCTCAAGGTTAAGAGGCTAGGTTCTTATTGATTCTGCAAGCTGAAAAGAAGACAGAGGGTGTTTTTAAGCAAGCCGGAAAGAATTTTATAAAGAAGCCTCTTTATTCGGTGGCAATGTAGAGGAAATAGCACTAATGTCAGCTGGTAAGGATAGTAACCATCCCTGCTTAGTGTATTGTGGGGGAGTACATCCTCCAGGTTGTGCCAGCTGGCTGGACAAAAGAGGGAGGGTGCCAGGAGAGAAGGCAAAACTGTGCACATGCCAGGAAAATGGGAGACAGGTTTATCCATCCCTAGGTGTAGGACCAAAGGGGAGCCTGTGACTCTTCTTTTCAGTCTATACTGACTTCTAGAGCTTCAGTAAAAGGGGTGCAAAAAGAAACTGGTCAACCCAACAGAAGCACAGAGCTACTGAACAGCAAGAATCATTCTCCAAAAAACTGACGCCAACACCTGGCAAATAGGCAGTGCTTTCCATTTCAAGGGCTTTGAGTTGATTGAAGTTATAGAGAGGTAGAAATTTATACGGTACAAAGAAAGAAGAAGAAACAAGCAAATCAGAATTTGGACCTTGACAGATGAAGCTGGATAGAAAGTGCAAGTAATTGAAATTGAAAAAATACCTTTTACAAAGGCTTTTAACTCTGTATCAGAGTATTAGCCAGCTCTGTCTCAGGACAAAGACAATATTTCATATAATTCTGTAATTTTCCCAGTGCATTCTCACTCTTTCTGGAGCATCTGATGCTAACCTCAGAGACAAAAGTGCATACACCGTGATGTGGTCCAGTTAAAGTACATCATTATATTACACTCACTAACGTGGTATGAGATTACCCTCCAGAAGAGCAGTAAACAACATGACTTAAGAGCTGTCATATTTATTTTCTCATCCATTCCCCATGGAGGAGTGCGTGTGCAATGAAGCATTGTAGTTTATTTATTTTTTTTTCACATTTCCCCTATGTTTATGTAACAAGTTTAGATTTAAAAAGCACTTTGTACTTGGAGAAGAAGTTATAGTTTGTGATGGTCCCTTCTTCCTGTGAGATACAATGCTCCAGATTTAGAAAATTCTCCCTGTAAAACCTTCAGTGTGATAGAAGAATAAGGTTATTGATGGTGGTCTACGTTTATGAGCTCTAGGGAGCCTTTCAGCTACACTTAAATCTGGCCTTTAAAATAAAGACCAAGACCTTGGACTACATTTTCAAAAGTATAAGAAGCCATTGTAGGCTGCAGGGAGCAAGCTAAGCTTGCTTGTTACTGAGAAGATGCATTTAAGTTTTGCACACTTTTGAGGGTGGATGAGGACATTCTTCATAGCCAGCTATATTACACAGCTGTAGGTCACTTGAGAGGTAACACATATTAATTGCTGCCACCACCTTCAAATTAATTTATTACCTAAAGTTGGTAAAAAGCAATGGTCATGGCTGCTACTCCTATCGGGAATGTAGTAATGTCACTCTGTCAGTTTAGGCCCTCTTTTTGGCATTCCTCAGGGGAAGACTAAATGTTATTTACCTGGATGCTATTGAGATTGGTGCCCTCTTCATGCAGGTAGCACATGACTGCAGCACATCTGACCAGCCAGCCTGCTGTCTGCATGGGGAAGCTGAAGCTGATGTAGGAGAAGATTAATCCCATGGGACTGGACAGCTGCAAGATGGAGGTGTGGTTTCCCATAACTACTCACTGTGTGCCTCACACCAGAAAATTGATGTCAGCATCTTTCCCTTTTACAGCAACCCTGTACAGCACATGAATAACTCTTTGAGAGCTAAGTCATTTCACTGAGTAGAAGGGAAGAGAGTCACTAGGCCATTACAGAAAATCTCATTTACACATCATAAGCTTCTCCTTTGATGGGTGGTCTAGGAACTGTAAGAAGTCTGCTCAGGTTTAATATCACACGTCACTGAAACATGAATGCAGGGTCTTCTTCTGGTTCTGCATGAAATTAGCAGTGGGCTACGATTTAAGGGTTTCATTTTTCAGGTTGTGTGAGCTCATAAACACACAGGCACAGATGCACAGAAACATATACACACATGAGCACAACATTTACTTCTTGTATTTTTCTATGCCTTCTTATCCCAGTAGATATCTTTTACTTGTTCTATTACTCCAAGGTCATGATTTTATATCCATCATAGTCTCTCAGGCCACAGCTTTCTCTTTTTCATGTTTGTTTCACACATGCAAGGCTTCCAGTGATGCTTTGTGGCATAGGTAAACTAACTCTAGGATTACTCATCAATCACCAATTTTTATTAAAAGTTTTTCACCAGGAGGAATATTCAGGTTTTCTAAAGGAGGCCCTAATATAGAAACAGGGGAGTGGGGGAAAACATTTTGTATTTTCCCACTGTACTCAGTACAGCTAGGTCGTATTCACTGAGGTGGGAGACAGATTCAATATTGGTCTCTGAAGCTGCCAATCAATACACCCAGACTGGAAAGGAAGCTGTTGGTTGTGTTGCAGCTTTTTGGATCTTCTGCAGCATGGCAGGGTGTGTGTCAGCAGAAGCACCAGGTCAGGGCATAATTTGACCACCAAATCACATACTTTTCTCTGTCAACATAATTCTTTATTTCTTTCAGAGTGGCAGGAAAATAGCATGGCTTGTTTCAATGCCCCTGGGGCCTTGAATCTACATTTTCACTCAGGAAATTAATCATGATCATCCTGTCTTGGCTGTAGGGCAAAACTAGACAATATGGTATTTCCCTTTAATGCACAAACCTAACAAATAACTGTTCCTGTAAGGATCTGGGAATAGGTGGAAGAGAATTATATAGGCTGAGTAGGGTGGAGAAGAGCAAGAAATACAATAAAAGTGAGAAAAAGAAAAGTGCTGGCAGGAGGAAATGCTGCAGTACCTCACCCACAGTCTTGAGTCTCACAATTAAAACATGAATGGGACTGAGGTTCACAATTAAAAAGGGGGAACATAGCTAAAGATTCAGATAAGACTACAAAAACTGTTCAGACCTCAGAGAGGGAATGAAATAAATTTCAAAGCAAAGGCAAAGAGAGGAAAAGGCTTCTGAAAGAAGGTGATGGCAGACTGACAGTGTCACTTGGCACTGCTCATATACCTGAAACTCCCCAGAGCTGGGACTGAGGAGGCATCATATCAGGTTCCTGACAGAAAGAACTTCCACTGTCACTCACAGGTGGCCTTCGAACTGATCAAAGGGTACTGCTAAAAACACACACTGAACTCCAAAGTCCAGGAGAGAGCAGGTCACTTACGGGCAACACCTTCAGCATGAAATACATAGTAGACAGTAAAGCAGAAGCAATTGCTTGACGTTCCTGTAGCCGCAATAGACCCTCTCCCCAGAGCTAATGGGAAATAATGACACTGTCTAAAGCATTCCTTTCTTTTGGGGTAAAAGTATACTAGCACCTTCAGCTGGAATGAGCATATTTGATATCAATATTTACACCTGCATTACTCCCCTCCCTAACCGTGCTGGAGACATAAGGAAGACAGCAGCAATTGCTTCAGACCAATGCTGTGCTTCAGCTAGCATGAGAAAATGCAAGTGCAGTCATAGCCTTTGTCACCAGCTGCCACCCACTTACTGGAGGGACTGCCAAAAAGACAGACATTTACTCTCTGAAAATGGCAGAAGCATTCTCACGTCTTTATAGCTAAAAGGAACTTTAAACCTCCTCTGTTAAATTTGCACTGAAAGCCCCTAAAACTTGGTGCACTATTAATATGCGCAAGAGACAAAACCTGGAAACCCCTCACCTTCTTATATATGTTGGGCAGGAATTTCCTTCCCAGAAATAACCTCCTTTGTAACAAGGCAAATGAAGTTTGTTACAATTAACCCAAAGAAAGGAGTGAAGACCATTGTCAGAGTTTCATGAGCCACAGAGTTTGCTGTACAAGTCATGAAATTATCTTGCAAATGGAAATGAAGTATTCTGTAGAAACTGGGATCATTATATATGAAGATAAAGGAAAGCCCTTGCTGCCCTATATCGCTAACAAGTGAGCTAATTTATGGTTTGATTTAGTTTTTCTAATAACCAACGACTTGGCAGACGTCATATATGCATGAAACAAGGTGAAACATAGAATCACAGATATAAGACTGAATTATACCAAAGCTAGTTCAGTTTAAAATCAGCCTTGCTCTGTAGACTTCTGTGAAATTACTCCTGATTCCTCTGAATGTAAGCATAGAACCCAACTACTGCTTTTGTGAAGGACTGGATGTACTGTCATCCTGGGGCAACGAATAAAGAAAGGTTTAGTTCACACTTCAAAAAAAATTTTTGTTTTTCTCCCCCCACTCCACCCCCCGTCTTTTGAATGACCTTTTATG
Source organism: Eurystomus gularis (assembly GCA_013400335.1). Classification (NCBI taxonomy): domain Eukaryota; kingdom Metazoa; phylum Chordata; class Aves; order Coraciiformes; family Coraciidae; genus Eurystomus; species Eurystomus gularis. The sequence goes on from VZZY01013601.1 coordinate 150,305, forward strand.
TCAAAATTCTCATTAGACAGCACCAAAGATGTCAAAAAAATGCATGAAGTGTTACAGTCCCGCTGACTCCCCCCGACACCTCACCTAGCCTCAGAAAAAATCAGTAGCATGAAAATGCACAGGCCTCTTCCAAGAAGCAGAGACAGACATACAGCTTGTTTCTAAGCTAATGCATGGAAAGTGAGAGTGGGAGGATATTGGGAAGGATAAGTGTCTGGCACAGTCAAATACCGGTAGTGAATTGTCCGTGTTTCAAGTTTAAAAATGTGTAATTACTGCTGGAAAACAACAACAATGGAAAAAAAAAAGAAACCAAATCTGAAAATAATAGAGGGGCTGAGTGTCTGCTTGTTTGTTTTCTCTGAAGGCCTATATATTTACTGGAAGTCATGGGAAAGGAGGCTTTTTTTTGTGATAGTCTACAGGAGGATTTGGCAAATATGATTGAGGAAAACCATAACTAGATATTCCTAAGAAAAAGTTGTTATGTGAGTGAATTGTGGGCCTACTGGGAAAGATCTGGGAATTAAATGTCCTCATAAAATTCAATGGCCACAGCTGCTTTCAGTAGCCGTGCTAAACTCCAAGAAATGCAAATGACTGATTTCTAAAGAATGCATAGCCTGGTACAGCATGACTCACCCACATCTCCTTGCTCCTCGCTGGCCAAACAGCCACTCTAATGTTCAGTTTGCTATGAAAAATCAGCTCCTTTGCTGGTACAGAGCTGACACCAGGAACCAGCTAAATCTTGTACAATGGGACTAATCTAGCAGATTCCTCTGGCTGGTACAGGATTACAGCAGCATTTCTGTAGTGGAGAACCAGGCTTTAAACTGAAAGCAAAAGTGTCTCTGAAGACTCCTGTGTGAAAGGTCCCTTTGCAAATCACCTCTCACCAAAAGACTTTCCCTTTCCCATGAACTGATTGAAAATACTAATAAAAGCATAACAAAAAACCTTGAGGTCATCCCTCAGCTTCTTGATATTCCTTATTCTTTCCTAAATTTGTTTGTACCAAGTAACATTCTTCAGCAAAGATTTGATATTAAAAAAGAAAACAAAACCAACAAGAAAACTGGTAAGAAAGAAGGGTTTGAATAGTATGCAGAGTTTTTATTTGGATTTTTTTTGTTGTTTTTTTTTTTTTTAAACTCCAATACAATCTGGAAGTATCTGGATTTCTTATTAGTTCTTACTAAAATAAATTAGAAAGTCTGTTCACATGGACAAAATGCATATTACAAAACAGCCTCTCAGATGGGACTTGAGCTGTGATGAATGAGGCCAAAGATTACCCTACATACTAATGTGCCTGTTCCTCTTGTTAACCAAAATTTCTGTAGCAGCATGGCTAGAGAATACAGATCTATATCTGATCTGATCTCAAAATATATTTTAGAAATATATACTGATATATCTAATATTTATTGCAATCCGTAGACATCTTTGAAAAATCCTTTTGCCTGTGGCTCTCTCTCTGTCTATGTGTGCAAATGCATTTTGTTGTCAACATGTTTGGGTGGGGAGAAGTTATCTCAGGGGGTGTTTTCTTTCCCAAAGTCCTTCAACTGACAGGAGCAAAATCAGTATCAGGGTACCCAGGTTTTACTCTTTTTTCTGTTTTTTGATCAAGTCTAGTATCCATTCCATGTTTTCCATCTCTGAAATGGAAGCAATACTTAAGGTACTTTTTAAAAGTACTTTAAAGACTGTCATTTAATAATTAGTCTTTGCCTCTTACTAATATGTTAGTTTAACATCTGTTATAAATCCCATTAGATTTGCACTTATGTTAGAAGGTATCAGGAAAGCAAATGTCGGTGACAACCACTGATTTAGAAAAAAAATGAATTCAGCAGGATCTACCAAATTTGCTAATAATCCCAATTCAGGTATCTGACAGAGCTGGAATTGCAGTACCTAGTCTGGAAATAAGCAGGTTTCCCTGAATCCTGACACTGGAAGAAGCATGTCCTCTACGAGACATCTTGTCTCCTGCTGTAATGTCTACTGCATCTTCAGCTATGTAAAGCAAAACAGCTTTGGAAACAGATGGGCTGTGTGACAGTCAGATGTGTCGATGTCTCGACTCAAGAGAATAGGAGGTTGTAATTAAGGTTTTGCTTTAGCACAGGAGTTTTAATAGCATATACATTGTTCGTGGTATTTGTTTCAAATAGAAATCAATAACTTACAGGGAACTGACAGTAGTGACAGTTATTGAAGTAGCAAAAACTCCTGGAGAATTTCCTGTAACTTTTGCTGCTTTTATAAAAGGTTTGGATAGTCTCAGTATAGTATAATGCAACCCTCTTTTCCATCCAAGAAAGATATATTAATATATGAGTTAATCATAATATTAATGATTTTAAGATATTGCATGATACTGATGTACAACCTGGTTGCACACAGTATGAGTTCCTGTACAGACCAATTTCTTTTAGTTTGGTTTTGTTGGTCTTTTTGCTTTAGCTGATCTTTTCTTTATTTAGAAATACCCGCATTATTTTTTCTTACTCTGTCTGTGTCTCTGATATGGACTAAATAAGTATTACTAGAAGACTCAGGATTGTAACAATACATCTTTATTGGAGCTACTGCTGACTTTGAAAGCTTGCATCAACACTACTATCAGACTCTTAGACTTTAAAACTAGTGCTTCAGCTTGTACAATTAGTTCAAAAGATTGCGAGTGCAAAGTTTACAGAAGTGTATGACAGTGATATATTTGCCAGTAGCAAATTAGTCCAAGTGAGTTGTAAAGCTTGCACTGACATATATAATTCTTAGCAGGTTTCCAACTGTCTCCTCCAGGCTATGATTAATTTCATTAGACATTCTTAAAGTTAAGAAAAAAAGGAAGAGTAATAAGGTAGTCTGTCAATCACAAATTCTAGAACAAAAAAAAAATAATCTGATTAAGTAATCTTTCCATATGTGGACTTGATTCTTATCTCACTGACATGAGAATGGTTCTGCTGCACTCATAACCCATATATTGAAGCAGATGAAGATTTAATTTTAGCACCAAGAGCTGAAAGTACAGTCTAATCTATTTATTGCAAAAGATCTCCTCCAAAATGGAGATTGTGTGGCAATGTGTTTTAAATTTACCTGTTCCAAAATAATATGAAGCGTCATAAAAATGGTGAATTTATGTACCCATAGTAAAATGCCACTACATAGTTAATATGCAAAGCTATGCATATTGGGCAGTAAAGAGTATTTATGCCATAAGTGAAAGATTAAAACAGTAATTTACAGCTAGAATTCTGCATTGTTATGGTCAAGTATGAAGCAAATGGATACATTCATCACAAAGACAGATCTTATCTGGGAAGGCAACTTCCAGCCTAAGTACCTAATAATAGAAAACATCATTAGGTCTTTTCCAACCTAAATGACTCTATGATTAAGAAGGCCCCATTGGCTAATGACGATGTGGCTTTTGTTAATCTTTGATGATTAACTTTTTTTTTCCCTGATGATTCCATCACAGATTTGAATTCCCAAAAGAAGATTAACCTACTGATAATAGTGCTATTTTTTTAAAAGGGGGAATTTCATGGCTTGGACACCATTTATCTTCTCTGTTAATACCCAGTCCTCCCTTCCCTCCACCCAGTCTTTGCCCATCACTTGCTCCTTTGGCTGATTTGCTTCTCTGATCAGGATGCATGGCTTTGCCTTTGCCATGGTGTTGTCTGGCACCTGCCTATCATTGACCTCAGCTGTTGCCCTTTTCACTGACTCTTTAGCAGGTATGGGAGAACAGCTGTGGGGAGGGAAGAGAAACAGAGTTGTTTATTTCTTACCTCTGTTCACAACCTACTCCTCTTCACATGCTGTTCACTACAGCTTTCTATGATGTGACGGGTCTGACCTCTCTCCTCTATCTTTTTTGCTTTTGTATCATACTGGCTCTTTGGGATTTAGGGGGATTTTTTGGTGGGTTTGTTTTTTTGTTTTGTTTGGTTTCTTGGTTTTGTTTTTTTTTTTTTCTTTCACTTTCTTTTTACTCTTTGCCTTCTTGGCTAAAGGGCTTTTGACCCACTTCCAGCTCTCTGTGATAGCACGTCTGAAGACAGGCAATGGTGGCTGAGCAGCATGGCAGTGAGTATAAATAACCTGTGTTCAACACAGCATCTGTATTTTCTCAGAGATTACTGCTCTTATTTTCACAAGACACCTGTGATAAAGGGTGGGTAGTGGTTTCATGTCATAGAGAGGAATCTGAACACTGGTAGAGGGTTTCAAGGATTAAAATTATGTGTTTTGGTATCTAACCTTTAGTACCTACCTGCCAGAGTAAGAGTCAGAGCTCTGCGTTAAATCTATGTGGGTGGATCTAGGCATGTAGGACATGGAACCTCAGCCTTAGCCCACTGAAAATAGATGCATTTAAAACTGGTGTGGCATGTCAGGCAGGAGGAGAGGCTTATAAAAGGGATATGTCTGAATGCCCACCCTTCTTTGGAGCTTTACCAAATTACCTGAGCCTATGGTAAAATAGCTATTCATTTGGGCTCAGTACTGGAAGCTTTTACCTGAACCTCCTCCAGAAATCAGGTCAAACAGCAGATTTGCCTGGAAGGGTAATGGGGTTGTACAGTCCCCAGTGTCAGTGTTCACAGTTCTGGCATGAGTGCTCTCCTGTAAAGTGATCTGGCTGCAGAAATATCCATGGTTGCTTCAAGGTTTGTTTGTCACCACTGCCACATCTTGGAATAGTAAGTTTACAAATTTATTGGGTCAATTATGAGAATAACTCTTGAGGTTAAAAGGGATCTAACCCATTCTTCTGCAAAGTCAAATCCTCTGACAAAGGAAGGGGAAAACACACTCTTCCTCCTTAGTACTGTTTTTTGTTTAGCTGTGTGGTAGCTGTGCAGGTGCAGGAAGAATTGGGCTTGAATTACCCCATGTGGAGTGGCCTTCTCCCAGATCTGAAGTGAAATGAGATCTCCTCCACAGCAGGTGACTTCTTTATCCATTTAGAACTATGTAAGATGTGAAGGCACTGTTGGTGCTGTTTTGTGTCTGATTTATTAGACAAAATGAGATTTGTCACTGGTTCTCCATCTCAGCAAAATGTACAAAGCACAAGGCCATCCATTCTCTTGGCATCGGATGATTGTCTCAGTGGTGAATAGCTTAAGGGTGACCAGACTATTTCTCACATGGGAAACACAGCAGCCTGTTGAGAAGGGAGTTTTATATGCCCAGCTCAGTCAGCTGAAGTTTTCCACTTGGCACTGCTCACTTAGGAGTTACCACTAGTGGCAGCATCAACTTGGGGACTATCTCAGGAAAGGGGCTATGCTTTATACAACCATTTACACCAACATTCAAGCCTTTCTCATCACAGTAGATCCTTTTCAGTCATTCATGGATGTTGTCACATGGGTAGCAACAAAAACTAATACGTGTAGTCATTCTCCTTTTTTTCTGTGTGTAGGATTATAGCACAGTGGAAAAATAAGAGCTAATAGAAATGCTTGAGCAGGCAAAGAGGTGTTGGGCTTTTTGCCACTTTCTCACTATAGCTCCTCTGATGCCTCTCACTTCTGCTTTGCAATAACCCTTGCTACTCCCATCATGCGAACCTTGATCAGAGTCTGTCAGTCATGGTTTCAGTGTGCCAGATGTGATGTTATGTTATGCCAAATGTGGCCTGAACTGAGTGCTAGTGTGACTCACTATCAAACCATTTTCTCCTGTGAGCCAAACAAGATTTAATAAAAAAAATTAAAAAAAAAAATAAAAAAGAAGAAGAAAAAAAGGAGGGGGGGTATGTGTGATTTTTAGATATGTCTGTTTTGTATGTTGATCAAGTCTGTTGGCTTAGCTCCCTACACATGTTAAAAAGCAGCACATTTACTAGCCTTTGTTTTTACACAAGTGAACAGTGAGCAGCCTCAAATAATATAGGGGGAAAACAGCTTGAAAAGAGGTTTTTTGTTGTCGTTGTTGTTGTAAAAACTCATGGATTTTTGGGGTTGTCCGGAGCAATTTCACAGAAACAAGAGCAGATTAAAGGAGGTAATAACATGTTTGTAATTTCATTCCTAAGGCTCACAGTGTCCTTGCCTCTGTTTAGTTTTCAGCCTGAAGATAAATCAAGGGCTTCAATTTCCTAATCTGTCATAGAAGCTTCACAAATAAAAATGCTGACAAAAAATATCTGCTTTTAAATGGCTGCTTGCAAGCACTGACAACTAGCAGTCTATACATCTTCTACCTTACAGGAAAGAGAAGCAGTGTGTATTGCCAGGAAAAATGAAGAGGAGAAAGGCAGTGCTTCTAAAGTTAAAATAATCTAAAAGTATGACAACAATAAACCATTTACAGTCACGTTTTGAATGCTGGATGAAAATAGATTTTAGGTGGTGTGTTAACAAAGATTCACAGCTGCTTGGCGTGGAAAAAAAAATGGATATGGAGTTAGAATATGAAGTAGAGGGACCATGTGGACAAGCAAAATTCTTTCCCACCCCCAGCTGCCCTCACAGCTGCTGTGGCTGCTCCACATGTGCTCTGCCATGCCCACAGAGAGAGCTTGTGCGTGACTGGGGAGGAGTGGGAAACAGGCACTGTGAAAACCAGTGCAGATAATGCTGGTTAATGCTGAATAATTTGCTGTATCTGTTAGCTGCAGGCTTTAGCTTTTTCAGGATATGAATTCCAATTGAAAGGCATAGCTGGAGCAGTTGATATAATAGGTAAACCAGGCCAGTTACTTTACTGAAACTAGGGGTCACAGAGCTGAAATGGCAACAGGGAGTGCTTTATCTGGCAGCACTGTAGAGTCCCTGAACTCCCAGAGACCCTGGCCATGGCCCCATGCAGTGTCCCCCCCCACAGGGATCGGTGTCTGATGGTCATACCTATAGTCTCCTTGGTCTATGGGATTGAATTTAGTACAAAGATTGTAGAGTCATTTTGTGTTCTTGAATCCCCCCTGTAGCCTTGCTGCCATTAGAGGCAAAATAGCATGGGTTGGGCCCTCCACGCTATGTCCAGGTTACCTGGCTTCATGAAAGGTTTAACCTGCTTAAGCCTAATGCCAGATGATAACTCAGCATGCAAACTGTGTCGGTCTCTGGTCTGAGTGCAAGATCTAAACTAATGTGGTAAAATAAATGCACCCACCCACAAGCTCTTCCAAGGAGAGCTCTCACTCTTCATTCCCTGCTAACATATGTTCTTGTGTGTAGTTAATGCCTTCCAGTCAGCTTGTCTCCTCAAGGCTTCTGCCTGGAAATCCCAAAGACATATGTCCAGCAGTTTCCATATCCAGGGAATGAACAGTATATGTTCTAAACCGTTGAAGAGCCCTATGTAAATTTATTTCATGTATAAGCATGTCATCCTTATGGTAGCAACTAGGGTTCGCCTATGCGCGTGCTGTGGGCAGGATCTGTAACGGCTACAATTCCTCTTCCAGTGGGAACCATGCTCCTATGCTACACAAGAGACAAATGGTCACAGTCTGCCTGGATCTGACTTTTAAGGCAGAAAAAGAGAACATGTCAAGGGAAACTTGTACCTAGTGTAGCCCTACAGATGAGAAAGGACAGGGTATAAAAGATAGAGGGCCATGTCACCTGCCTAAAATAGGGATTATTTGAAATGTATGAAAACTGCATGTGGGACATAATGGCTTTCTGGAGCAGGTAACTGGTACATATACCACTGCCTTCTATTGATGGGGATATAAAGTCTGCTCAAGATGGTGATTGTCTTCATTGCTGCTGATTTTGTCAGCTGATTGGGTTCAAAACCAGTCTGGAGAAGGTATATGGTCTCATTTTGCTCTTCACAACTTAGGCTTCAAGGTCAAGCAAGCCCTGTGAACCTCACTATTCTAATTTTGCTTCTAGTTTTATCACAGTTGTAAAGGGAGGGTTAGGAAAAGTTTTTACTTCAAGTAGAGGACTTGCCACCTCAGAGCCATTGAGAGATGGGGCTCAGTAAGTAGTTATTGCTGAGTTTTTATTTCAGTGAAAGTTTTAGAAAAAGAATACTTTAATCTGTAGATCTGGAAAGTAATCTGTGAATAAGGGCAAAAAAAGGTTAGTATTTTTAGGATATATGTGTTCAAAAGGCTGTGCACAGTGCTAATGCACAGCCATTAACAAATTGATCTTCAGCCCCTGTGCACAGTTAAGTAGGGAAGTTTTACAGATGGGAAGACAGAGACAAAAAGTCTTACTCGAGGCTGCCCAGCTACAGAGCTGGCTTCAGAAGTCAGCATCTCCTGTCTCCTTCTGTCACTTCTCCAGACAGCACTGCCAAGCAGCAAAAAAAAAAAAATGAAGCAGACACCCCTGCAGGGCTTAGAAAGAATGACCATGAAGTAAATGTAACAGTTAAAGCAAAAGGCAGTCCAAATGGTTTTGCTGCATTTTGAGTGCCAGGGTCTGCAGAGCAAAGCCACTGATAGTTTGGTAAAACTAACATCAAAGACATTAAGTTTTATTATCAATATCAGATCATTGCCCATCTTGGTAATCACTGGCCTGTGTGTTTGATAAAAGAACGTTTGAGAACTGCTAGGCTGTTATTATATGTAATTGCTCTTTACAATGACTGGATATCTCTAGTGAAAATGAATCGGTGATCTCCACTGTAGCAGAATCTATTAAATAATTGGAGACCATGGCTAGTATCTTTGATGTTGAAAGGAAGAAATTCAATAAGCAGTCTCATCAGGCTTTCTAACACAGCAGAAAAAAAGGGCTGCAGGCAGGAACATACAGACACTACAGGTCAGTGAAGGTTTATGGATTTGTGTGCCTTAGAAAGGAGGCAAAACCTAGCTGTACAGGACTGTTGAACCATTAGATACCTCAGGGGGTGTCAAAAGTATTGTTGTGTAGCCTTCTAAAAATATAAATGGTAGGGCCAGACATCAAATGTTTCTCCTCTGCCCAGATTTTATGAGAATATTGTGTGTCCTGAGGAGATGTCAGAACTGTGCTTCAGCTGTTTTGCTACTTGACACTGGCACATTATCCTTAAAAGATTCATTTTCACATTTATTAACCCATTTCTACCTAACAGACTCACATCTTTCCATCACAGAAGTGCCTGTTTGTCTTTGAATTAATAGCTTAGATGTATATAGTGGTCTTCATTACAAAAAAGCATTCAGCTCCCTCTGCTAGACGAAAGACAGCTGGCAAGTGTTTGGTATGTTGTCTTGGAAGGAGAGTGCTTGGCTGAAGAAAGCACAAAATTTTTTCTTATTCTCCTCTAACAAGAGGTACCCTGGGACCTTTAATGTGGCCGCGGGACCAGCTTTTGTTGGCTCCTCTGAAAGAACTGCACACAATGCACCTCCTGATGCATTCTTGATCTGGAAGGCTGAAGGAGGAAAAGGGATCAAGGGGCTTTGGGATCAAATTATACCTCCCTAATGTTCACAGTGCCATTTGTGCTGGTGTTAGGCTATAGAAAAGATATTTGAAAAAAACAGTTGAGAAGATGGGGTCGGTGATTTCTTCCGTAGAGATGTACAGTACAAGAGAGCAAAGCACCCCAACTGCGGAGTTAGTTATTGCTTCTGCAATATACTGGGGGCAATTGGTACATGATGCTGGGACAGTGCCAGACTACACTGCTCCAGAACCGTATGGTGGCCAGTTCTTGTATTACAACTCATTTATCCAACCTGCTTTGAGAAATGAGTGAGCCACACTGAAGGAAACTGGTCATGAGAAAGCATGAGCACTCTGCCAATGATGGCTTCTCAATCTCTAGGGCAGGAAACCAGCCTTGTTTGTGGTGGGTGCTGACCAATGCTCAGGGCAAATGGAGAACCAGTAAGAAAGCTGGTTGTTGCCAGGATCTGTGTGCAAGAGAGTGGAGGGCTTGATAAGCTGAAGGGACCTTGATCTCATTCTCAAATCCCTCTATCAATCCCAAAACTGTGTGGCACAGGCTTGGGCGCAAACAACAAAATGCGGTCACCCCAGTGCCTTCAAAGACAGACATCCAAATCCTTCTGACCTGCAGGCTGTTTGTGAAGCTACTGGCTGTTCTTGATACGGCATTGAAAATCCTCTGGGCAGAGCTATGTACTATGCAGATCTATTATACAATGTTTGCAGTATGTCTCAAGGAGTCCACAGTACTGTTGTTCCATATCAGTCCCTCTCACATCAGTTATCTGTTTCAAAAGTCATAAATACAAAGTTAAATTTAAGTATAAATTTTGCAGTTATAAGGTTTTAATTAGTAATCTTATTCAAAAGATTCTCACCTTTAGTGAGACACATCTGTATAACATGATGATCTAAGCACTTCAAGGACCATAAGAATATAAAATATCTTTTTTACTTTGTGTTAAACTAGGGGGGGGGAAGTCTAAAAGAGACAGATTTATAGTATGTAAGTTAATGCTTTTTCAGAAGTCTCAAATGAAGCTGGATTTCTGTGAAACCATTTCCCTCATAAAATCTCTTCCTTGTCCACCTTTTTCAAGCTTGAGCAAATTAAATGGCAAAGTCATACACAGATCAAAGAGAATGTTAAACTGCAACTTTCTTGACTCGCTTTCTCTTCTAGGATCAGTAACTTTTCATCTCAGATGTAGTCTCTTGATTAGCTTTTTTTCTTACCTCTATGCCATGCTACAGTATTTCTATTAAAATTGCTTTGCAGATTTGTAACTCCCCAATACAACAAAGAGCTGAAACCTCCATGTTACAGAAATGAAGCTTTGCTTGGACATGATTAAAAAGGATGGCTGACTACAGGAAAGCAAGCTAATCCCAAGGGCATATTGAGCTTCGAATACTGATCCATGTTTTAGACACTTCTTAAAATGTCCTTTGTGGCTGTTGGGTGCTGTAGGAAAAGTGATAACAAGTTTGCATTTTTGGACCAGTGCATGCTCAGCCACAACAGGACAGAGAATCTTTGTTAGAGTGTGGCTGTGGATAGATTTGGGATTCAGAGCTTACAGTTCTTGAGGGTTGAGGCTTTAAATCTCTTCTCCTGTGAGGCAGAGTATGAGCTGAACACAGCTGGAAACTGGGGTGTGTATGTTCTGTTTGCCTGGCAAAGGGCTGCTGATGCTTTGTGCTGGCCAGTTTCTTTGAGGCGGCGGTCCTCACTGCCATGCACAGTGTTCTAGCTACTCTCCAAACAGCATGTCCCGATTATATCTCTTATTGTCTTTTCTTTTTTCTTAACTGTCTCTGTTGTGCCTTTTGAAAATTGTCTTTCTCTTTATTATAGAATCATAGAAGTTTTGGGGTTGGAAGGAACCTTTAAGTGTCATCTAGTCCAACCCCCCTGCAGTGAGCAGGAACACCTTTATCCAGACCACATTGCTCAGAGCCCCATCCAACCTGACCTTGAATGTTTCCAAAGATGGTGCTTCTATCACCTCTGAGTAACCTGCTCCAGTGTTTCACCACCCTCACTGTAAAAAATTTCTTCCTTATATCTAATCTGAGTCCCTTCTCCATTACCCTTTTTCCTGTTGCAACAGGCCCTGCTAAAAAGATTGTTCTCAACATTCTTATAGGCCCACTTTAAGTATTGAAAGGCCACAATAAGGTCTCCCTGGAGCCTTTTCTTCTCCAGGCTAAACATGTTTCTCAGCCTTTCTTCATAGGAGAAGTGTTCCAGCCCTCTGATAATTTTTGTGGCCCTTCTCTGGACCTGTCCCAACAGGTCCATGTATGTCTTGTGCTGAGGACTCCAGAGCTGGACACAGCACTACAGGTGGGGTCTTGCCAAAGTGGAGTAGAGGGGCAGAATCACCTCCCTTGACCTGCTGGCCACACTTCTGTTGATGCACCCCAGGATACAGTTGGCCTTCTGGGCTACAAGCCCACATTGCCTGCTCATGTCCAGCTTTTCATCCACCAGCACTGCCAAGTCCTTCTCTGCAGGACTGCTCTCAATACCATCATCCTCTAGCCTGTATTGATACTGGGATTTCCCTGAATCGGGTGTAAGAACTTGCACTTGGCCTTGTTGAACCTCATGAGGTTCACAAGGGCCCGCTTCTCAAGCTTGTCCAGCTCCCTCTGGATGGCATCCTGTCCCTTTAGTGTGTCGATTTTACCACTTAGCTTGGCATTGTCAACAAACTTGCCGAGGGTGCACTCAAATCCCACTGTCTGTCATTTATGAAGATATCAAACAGCAGTGATCCCAATATAGACCCCAAGGGACACCATTAGTCGCTGATCTCCATCTGGACATCAAGCCATTGACCACTACCCTCTGGATGTGACCATTGAACCAGTTCCTCATCCACTGAACAATCCACCCATCAAATATATATCTCTCTGATTTGCAGAGAAGGATGTTGTGGGGTACCATGTTAAAGGCCTTACAGAAGGTCCAGATATATGACATCTATAGCACTTCCCTTATCCACTGGTGTAGACACTCCATCAAAGAAAACTACTAGGTTGGTCAGGCAGGACCTGCCCTTGATGAAGGCATGTTGGCTGTCTCAAATCACCTCCCTGTCCTCCATGTGTCCTAGCAAAACTTCTAGGAGGATCTGTTCCATGATCTTGCCAATTCCCAGCAGTGCTGATGTGAGGGCTTCACTTGCCCTTTCCTGCAAGTCCCTGCAGGAGGCACCTGGTTAAGAACAGGGCAAAGGAAAAGGAGCCTCACTTGTGCACCACAGAGCTCTGCAGTTCTTCCACCGGGATAGTCACATGGCCATTGCCACTTCCAATAAGCCTGAACGTCTCCATGTTGTAATGATAACACTGCAGTGTGATTAAAAGCTAGTTTTTCTTGCTCCTGTGCTGCAGCTGAATGTAGTTATTCTGCTACAAAAGCAGACCAAGGCCCTTGTGATACCCTGACTTATGGAAACAGTGAGGCAGTGTACAATGGCTTTTCTGTCCTTGAAATAAAAAATCACTATGCAAAAATTATTTGAATGGTTTCTTAGAAGTACCTTCTCTAAAAACCTATGCTTTCTCTGTTTCAGATATGCTTTTTATCTCATCAGCACTTCAGTGCAAAGACCATCAAGATTTTAAACTAGCTCATTTTATGTTTATGAAGACTGTCTATATTTTTTAAAATTGTCATTTAGGAAGGTTATTGGTATATAGTGAAACTTCAAAAGCAGTAGAGAAAGATGTATGTTTCAGATAGTCAGAACACCTGGGGTGAGTCAGGTTTAATATTTTGACAGGGAGAAGTACCATTAACTTCATATAATTAGCACCAAATTGAGGCTTTTTCTTTCTTTATTTAAAAGCTTAACATTTTATTTCGTTAAGCATCAAGGTTGAATTTTGTCTTTTTTTTGTCTGAAGACATCTATTTTATATTTAGAGTCTTGATTGTATAGCCGTTGTCATACTCTGCTCTTCTAAGGTTAAAATGTGGTCCCCATTTATCACAGAGCATCTTGTTTTCCAGAGTCTCAGTTCACTTACCACACTTGATCCGTTGCTGTTGGAACTTTATGATTACAATTTTTACTCCTCATTTTATTGTATAATTTTAAGGACATTATCATATATGTGAAATTGTTAACAAAGTCACTGAATTTTTTTTAACACTACTTACAAAAATGGAAGTAAATTAAAGCAAATTCACAACCCTGTGAAGATAGCTTTCTGAAAACGAACAACACAAGCAGACATTGATCTACTTTCCAAATGTCATGTAACCAGTCCTATGCCAGTGATGTCCATTGGAGTGAAAAACATGGAGCTGGAATGTTACATGCTCAGCTGATTCCTAGTTCATGGGTAGCATACCCTCAGCTGTTCTAGCTGCCATAAAGGGGTCCCATAGCTCCTACAAATTAACCAGTCAGGATGGGAAGCGCTTGGCCCTTTGAATGATTCAAGATAAAGGAGAGAGACAACTTTAAGCCCCAAGCAATTTAGAATCTGATTTTAGAAGTATATGATATACAGGATAAGAGTAAAATTGTAATATAGGGTATGACACTGACAGTGTTAGAGCACTACTGTCAATCTTAGTGAAATGTAGGTTATATGGAGGGATTTGAAATAAAAGAATGAGAGTGCTTTGCTGACAAGAGAAGGATTTATTTTTTTTTAAATATGACAACTTTGCTTTGAAGAGGATAGCAAGTTTAGAGAAGGAATAGACAGAAAAAAGGAAGATGTATGAATGATGGTGTTATGCTGATGCTAATATGTGTAGTGTTTAAGAAATAATGAGCTTAATGACATATGTGAAAACTCTTTTGAAAAGTATTGCAGGGAAACCTAACAATGTATTTTTCATGGTTAGCAGTTTTTAAACCCTACTCTCTGGCCCAGAGTTTTCTTTAATTAGCTACAGAATCAGCTATTGCCTTGAATGTACTTGGAGTTTAAATAATATTTGTTATTTTCTCTGTTTAAAAAGGAAAAGAGTAAGGAAAGAAAGGTATTTTGGAAATCATTTTAGATTTGTATTTTCAAACTAGTTAAACACAGGACTGTGTACAAGTGGCATGCTCTTTCTCATCCATTTCATTGAATTATCATATTTGATGCTTTTACAGAACAAACTTATATTCTTTCAAGGTGGCCCTGTAAATTTGGTAAAAAGATAGAGAGAAAACTACATTTTTGTCATACCTTTGTAACAGAACACTGAGCAGTTCTTTACTTTCTTCTTTATTTAAAAAGTGTCTTCCTCACTTGCGCTTACTTGTGTTTACAATGATCCTCAGCCATGTTGCCCATAACAATGCAGAAAATTGAAATAGCATAAGTGAGCAAGAAATATTTCTAACCTGCTTAAGTTGGATGGGGAATCCTTATGAGAGAAGGGTGGAGTTCTGAAAAGCCAGCCAGCTTAGAACAGCCACAGTCAGTTCTAGGCGGCTGCATAGACACTTTGTCTCATTTTATCTTTGTAGTACCTAATGCCTAGCCCTCTATCTATTGTTGAGGGAGAAACTTATTCTTGCTGCTGCCTTGTCTCCTCCAGCCCAAGTTTTACGTGTTTGGGTACTGATTCATGCTATAAAATTTCAATGAAATTTTTTCAGTTGGTAGACATCTCTGAAAGCTGACAGTGAGCTAAAAGGGAGCAAGAAACACATGTAAACTGTGAGACTTCAGGACTCTGTCCTGTTGAGGATTTCTGTCTGCGCATCAGAGGGGTCTCTGTAAACCTGCTCAACTGTTTCTGGTAGAATGGCGTAACAAAAAGTGAGGACAAATCTTTGATGCTCAAGTTAAATGTGCACTGCTGTTCTGTGCTCATAAGACAATTATTTTATCCTTGTAGCATGTAACAGCCCGAACTATTTTCAGCTGTTCAGCTGTTTCTAATCCAGGTTAGAGGACTGCAGAGTGAGCCCAGGCAGTAGTAAACCTCTAAGGAATACAAATAGCTTAATCAAGGCTGTTTCCTGCCTGGTGAGTGGGGTGGCTACTGTGTAACAAAGGGTTGACATGAAAGGCATGGATTTCTCCCAGACAGTGGCTCCTTTAGGAGAAAATGGGATGTAAACATGGCACAATGAGAGCATCCTGTTAATTCTGCAGGGATACAAAAGTTCATCTCCAAAAAGAACTATCAAGCCAAAGAGTGTGAGCCTAGCTTGTTTTGAAGACTCAAATTTCATGGAGTTGAAAGCAATTGATGTTTTGTAGCTTTCTTACAGTGATTTCTGTTAATGTCTTACTGATGACACTTATTTAATAGCTACCCATGCACACATGCTAATACTAAGATTTTACTCAGTCCTCAGCTGTTGTTCCTTATTAATTTCTTGCAATTTGATACTGGAAAGATCAGTCTACTTTCATTCCTACATTTTAGAAGTTTCTATTTTTGAGCCTAGACATTTTAGATATGGGTGAAACTTCTTTATGTAAGAATAAAATTGAAGAGCAGTTGAAAGTTTTTAAGCAAGCATGTTCTCTTGCCTCTTAGATCAAGAGAGATGTGACAGCACCACAAAGGAAAAAAGTTTAAATGTAAAACTTTGCAGTTTTTCTGACCTTAGAAAAGAATACAGGCCAATTAACATAGAACAACATTTTTTTAATGTACGTATGGCAATTGAACTACTTGAACAAAAACTTTGAAAACTTTTTAAGAAACCCACAAAAATTATTTTTAATAGCTAAAATTTTATTATTTTTAAGTTATATGCTTTTAAGCGGATTGAAATTCTTTCCTAGTCCTAAACAGCTGTTTAGAATCTCTGTCTCAGTTTTGTCCCTGAATGTGAGGAATAGTCCACTTAGTTCTTAAAACTAGAAAAACACTGGCTTTTAGATTTTTTTTGTTTAAATTTATCAGTTACTCCATTGTATAGAGAACATATAACACCTTCTTTTTTCTGGCCTTTCTAATCTGTAAATTTTCCCTTTTCCTGTCGTTTCCTTCACCTCAAATTCACTTCTTCCTTCTAAGACTAAGTTCTTTTCTTGGCAGTGCTGACTGAGCTTGCTGTTTCCTCCTAATAAATTTGCCTAGCCACCTAATTAATCTTCACTTTCTCTGCAAGGGGTGCTATCTCCCAGCAATGACTTGAATTTCCAGTATTTTTTTTTTCTTCACAAGGCAACTGACAGCTAGATCAAATACGGAATACAGATCAAATACGGAATTGATATACCTGATATATTCTCCTCTCCTTAGCTCTGGATTTATAGTATAGAGCCCTGCAGTGGGTGCCCAGATAGGTGAATGGGCAGGGTTGCTTTCTTCCAAGTAGGGTGCACAGAGCTAGCTGTAAATTTCAGAGCCACTTAAAATTGGTATGCTGGACATGCACCTGCCTTTCACTAGCAAATGGAAATCTCAGAAGACAGGATCAGCCCTTATGTCCGAGCCCTTCTGTGCCACATAGACACCTAAGGGAGGAAGGGTGATTTGTATGCAAACCACCAAGTCCCACTTCCTAAAAACTTTAGTTTACAGCTCTTGACTAAGACCACTCTTAAGTTTTAACAAACATCTACTGAAAGAGCTGTGACGAAGGTAGATGGTATCACTCCATACTATCTAGTAACTTAGTATGTATTGTCATTCTCTAAGGGGATAAAAATGGATGAAGCCTGCTTTAGTAGCACCTCTTCTTTTTGAATTCATTTCCACACATCTCCAAGATCCATTGAGACCCCCGTCACTCTGTGGCAAAGTGTTTCGTGGAAGTGGAAAGACCTAGGCCAGCAGCTGTTTGCCATTTGATGTGTATTATATGACATATAGAACTCACTTGAGAAAATACTGAAAAACACAAATTACTTGTTGTCTTCTTTTGCTCTACCACAGCGTACATATGCATGTAAGCTCATCCCTTAAGAGAACTACAGAACAAAGTACTGTATTTGTAATTTTTTTCCCCCTTGATTCCAAAAGTTTTATTCTAATTGGTGTCTCAACCTCAGCGAACTCCTAGGCAAGAGCCTAGAGATTAGGATACTTTTTAGGGAAGCAGCAGGACTTTTTTGTTTGTTTTCTTTTCTTTTTTTTTTTTTTTTTGAAAGGAAGGTGTGGAAACATTTCTTTTGTGTTTTTGCAACTAGTCTAGTGCATCTCTCACTTCTCCCCCTCCATTTTTCAGTAAAGAAATTAGAGACCACTGTTTTTTTTAAAGCTTCTTACTGACATAGACAAAACTGAGTATTACCCATTCCAAAGAGGAATCTGGCTGTTGTCTCACGTTTTCATATTCCAGCCCTTCTCTTTGCCCCTTAACAACCACTAACCTGGCATTGAGCAGGAATTTGCTGACTTTGTTTTTCCTGTCACATGGTTGGTCTGGATGATTTTGAAGGTCTTTTCCAACCTAAATGATTCTATGATTCTGTGTGTGTTCTCATGTGAAGTCCAGTTAAGTTAGGACACTTTCTTGGACGGCATAGCTCCTCACCTTTTTCCCAGTGACTCATCTTCCTGATTCTCTCCAGTCTGCCCAGCACCTCCAAGTGCTTATTTTCTGTGCACCAGTAGCAGGTGGAGTTCAAGTGATCTACCTTTGTCCCAGATGCTGGCAAGATGAACCTGCAAAACCAAGGCAGAGAATGAAGGGAATGTTTTCTGTCTACAGAGGGAAAAGAAGCACAGGCAGATTGGGAATATGGGACTGTGACTTCTTACTTCAGAGCAAAGGAGCTTTCTTAGTTGCTTGGCAAGGGACATCCTTCAAAGGAGATGTTGCTTTGTCCGCATTTTAATTCATGTGCAAAATTAGAGCTTGGGCGATTTAAAAAGTATGATCTTTATGTAATACATAAGACTGCAAGTTTAGGTTATTTCTGAGGGCTGAATTTCAGGGCTGTAATTTAAGATCTTCAAGGATTAGTTTTTATTTTCATTTAACTTAGAAGTGTTTTCTCTCTCCCAGTAAGTAGTTTATGTATGCATTTATATTTCATGCTTTGAATGGTATATCTGACCTCACAAACTCTTTTTTTCTGCCTATAAAGATTGTTCCTATACATAGCCAAACTATTTTTTTTAGCTCTTGAGGCTTCATAGATTCATGACATTGTGAGGGTAATATTTTAAGTGCTGGCTGTAAAAAACCAACCAAACAAACAAAAATACCCAACAAAAAACACCAAAAAAAACCAAACAAAAAAACCACACCACTCACAAAATAAATAAATAAAAACCCTCCAGACCTATAGTAAAACAGTTGTTAAGTCTTCATAAAAAGTGTTCAATTTTTAACTTCTTTTTGAAGTTTCGCTAGTTTTATTTTATAGGAGTGAAACGAATAACAGGGATTTATTGAGTAAACATGCTGTTAAGCTCCAGCAGCTTAAGAATATATCTGATGTTTACTGTGTTGACCAATTTGTTCTGGCAGCTCTAATTCCTAGGTTATAAGGTATTTTGGCTTTACGCTTTGGAGAAAAAGCTAGAGAATAAAGGCTTACTTCTTGTGTATGGTCAGTAAATATCAATTAAAATTATTCTTGAAGATTTTTGACATTTGTTGTACACCCTTGACAACTAGATTGACATGAAAGACTATAGTAGCACCAGAGCAGCTGCTAAATTCCATTGTATCAATGATCTGTGAACTAAAAAGAAGTTGGCTGATAGACTGTAGCTTGCTTTGAAGAAGCCATCATGGGTCATTCGGTCAAAAATGGTCTTTCAAGAATGGGCCTCAGCATAAATTCACAACACTTTGAAAGCAGAACTAAATAGCCTCAGGGCCATTTGGATTCTATTTGAAAAGTTAAAATGCTTTTCAGAATGTAAACCCTTAGAGATGGAGGTCAGACTTAATGTGTCTGTAAAGCACTAAGCATATCTACAGGTTAGCAATCATCATCCACCTTGATGGCATATGAGTGTACATCTACAGCTCTGAATAAGAGGCACTAGTCCCTCACCCCAAAGCTGTGTAGTATCCACTAACTTGTGTCTAGACTGCATGAGCAGATTGGCACAATCTGCACTTAAGTCATTCTGGAACCTGGGATTCCACTGAGTCCCGAAGACCGCTTTGTTATGAAATAGTTTGTGTAGTTTTCTCCGTTTGAAACATCTCATATCACAGAGATTTTGTAGCAGCCTAGAAGACTGGATTTCCTTTGTCAATGAAGTACTGGGGCCTGAGTTGTGGGCCCTAAGTTGCAGTTGACCTGTGGATGAGTCACAACCTAGCAGAATGTTTTGGTTTTCCTATTGGCTTTGTGTTCCAGAGGCAGAACCTCGCCCACCTGTGTCTTTGTGGCTCCACCCTCACAACCTCCAGGTGGTTGTGGTTGGGGTGGTGGGTGAGGCCAGTATTATATGAACCAGGAGCCCATTAGTCAGAGGAGCTTCCTGTTGGGTGTGGCTTCTGTCGGGGCTGGTCCCATCTTGCTGAGCTCTCTGGGTGGTGTTCTTCCATGTGAGGTGGCCACTGCGGGAGCTGTCTCTGTCTGTTGTGTCTGGCAGGCAACAGTAGCACCATAGCAGGCAGTGGAGGAGCTGGGCCGACAGGAACCTATAGCAGGACTATCTGAAAGAAGACTTTTGAGGGGATGTTGCTGAGTTCAGCATTGGTCTGTGTGATCAGGCAACTTATGGCAGCATAAAATGATGATGGCTGAACTGGCACAACAGTCACAAACCTACTGGGTTTGTGATAAATAACTGGGTAGAGAAAAGAATCCTGCCTCATCTATACTACCTCTGGAGTGAGCTGTATCTCCAGATTGACTTGGGCACTGTGACAGAGAGGCACGGTTGAATTGTCAGTCTATATGATCACGGTCCTGTGCCTAAACTTGGTTCCTGGTCTTTTTTTAGTGAGTGATGGAGCCACAACTACATATCTCTCTGTGCCATCCCTCTTGCCTGTACAGTAGCAGCAATAAACTTTTCTTCAGAAGTCTGCATTATCACAGAATTTCTGTTTGTTTCTCTAAATTAGTGAGTGTCTGCTGTCATATTATCTCCACACCTGGCCTATTGCATTTTGAGCCAGTTAATAAAATCCCCATTCAGGGCTCTCTTGGGAAGGTGTAGGAAGGAAACAGCTGGTTGTGACAAACAGTGCTTTGTGTGTTTCTGAAAGGTGCTAAGCGTTACAGAAGTACAAGGCTTGTATGAAAAAATTCACAAATCAGATGCAAAATTTTCACTGAATGCAGATGGCAAGAAGAATTTTTCTTTTGAGTATTGCAATAGTCCTTTAGATATATATAACAAACCAGTAGTGACCCTCTTGGAAAACTGGAAGCAGAGCTCTATGGCATTCACTTTCATATCACCAGGAACCTCATTCCAGTTGCAGCAGTTGCAGACCTAAAGGTGTAGTATAGCATCAAATTTCTGCCCCCAACCTGACAAAATTATGCAATTCCTCCTTCTGCTCACTTCCTTGTCATTTTTGTCTCTCCTGGGATCAGCTGAGTGGACAAGTATGTATATGAGGGCAGTGAAGAAGTTTCTACTGACCTGCTGCAGGTTCAATTTAAATTACTTCAGTTGTGTTTGATTCAGATGCTTGAGTTAGGCTTTGTTTCCCTCTGCTACTTGTGGTTTGTACTGGCTATAGAGAATACACTTTCCATGCTTCACTGTTCTTCTGAAAAGGAACTTCTTGTTCAAGGCTGGAAGAATTATCCAAAAGATCATGGTTACTTATTCCTAAGTAAATTGCAGTGAATTAGTAGACAAAAAGCCAGTAAGATTAATAGTCTTAATTACCCACTCTAATTAATAACCACAAGGAAGTTTTCCCTAGCTACTTGCACAAGCTGTATTTTCAAAATACAGAAGATCTTCCCGTTATGCTAATTGGTTATGAGTTAATGCATCTATGCTCATCCTTGGACCTATAATGAGGTTGCATCTGTGTGTTGATGAAAAGTGGAGAAAGCACTTCCTTTTTTTTAGTAGATCCACATAAAGCTGATGAATGGTGAGTGATTTGCTTATGAAAAATATCCTGAAGTATGACAACTGCCAAGCAAAACTTTCTCAAGTCCTATGGAGAAATCTGAGGAGCAATGAATACATGCTTTTGTTTATGACAATGTATTAAAAAAGGAAGCTGCTGAGTACCAAGAACAATTTTCTTCTGAAGATACACAGAGAAAACTGACAAATGCCAAATGGATTTTTCTGTAATAAATGAGATGAGGAGAAAGCTAACAGCTACAGCATAGATGGTTTACCCTATGCTTATTAAAATTTATAGAGGAGAAACTAATTGTTCACTTGCAGAAACTCAGTCAATGGGCCAAAGATATTTGCATGATTATGAATACTCTTGAGCATGTGGTGTTAGTATATGCTTCCTGGTTAGTCTAAGTGTCTTGCCTAGCTGATCATTTGCCAAAAGAAGGGGTGCAACAATTTTTGCTCTAGGTATGCACAGATATTCTACAAGCACCTCACAAAAAAGCCATTTTTTTAATCATTTGCTGCTTGGCTGAGTTAGAGCAGTATGAAAGCTCATGACCATTAAAGGGTTCCAAGATGAATTACAGCAAAACAGCTGATTTATATTGAATTTATGCAGCTTTGTTTAAGTGATACTGTTAAAAGAGTTGGGGGGGATAGGAAGAGATTTCCCAGAAATGGCTAGAACTCTTCATCCCTGTGGGTTTAATACTGAAAAATCCTGCATGAATCTCTGATATTAAAGGCACTACTGTCTATAGCAGAGACACATCAGATGAGACGCAAGCATTGCTAAGAGATGAAAGGGCACAACAGGAAGTTGAGTCTTGCCTGTAGTGCCCTCCTTGCCTTCATCCCTTGGAGCAGAGTGGATTTGACTTCCCTGGTCCGTGGCAGATCTGTGACCCCAGGGAAGGCATTAAGTTATTTAAGAGTTGAGGCTTATCCCTTTCTGGGTAACACTCACTTCTTAATTCTGAGTTTTCTGCTAGAAGTCTTCTATTTTTCAGTTTTTCACAACCTATTTGAGACTTTGAAGGAGGATATTGTTTTTATTTGCTCATTCTGTATTTTGGGAAGATACTAGGGTGGGAGGCAGGTGCCTGGTGCTAGCTCTTAGCTGGTTGCAGTACCCTGCATTGCCAGTATGGTTTCTGGGGGAAGGGTGGGAGCCTATTTCACCCCAATAAGCAGCAGGGGAAGATGGATTGTGTAGGGGACAGAGCAAGAGGTGGCTAGGGAAAGAAAACAACACAAGGCAAGAAGATTGCTGAGGGGAGCATAAGCACAGTTATGCTAACAGCCCAGCCTAAGAGGATGCAGTGTGCAGAAGTCAAGAATAAAATGATCTGCTAACCAGCCTCTCACTGGCAAGTCTGAACTGTTAGAGCTAGTGTTTGGTCTGATAAAACCTTGTGTTAGTGCTTGCTTTTGATAAGGGATATTCATATCTCAAAACTCTAGTTAGCTGAGGATAGAGCACAGAGGCATTTAAACTTTCAGACATAGAAAAATGATTTTTTTTTCTTTGTAATTTATTGCTTGATGCTTTTGTGATATTTGATTGATTTTTGTTTCAGTTAAAGCAAATGGAGGGCATGTGGATTATCCCAGGTATGCACAGGACTTTAGGAGAGAAAAAGAGTGAGAAATGCTATAAAATTATGTTCTAAAAGCAAAGGTGAATCTTGTCTCTCTGTTCCTGTGGCAACTCTGCTTGCTAACTCAGGATGATCCTGTTCCAAAGCAAAGGATCTACTCCACTTAATTTCACCCAGGGCTTGTATCCTTTTTATTTCAGATAGCTAATCATGCTGTGCAGCCAGGAAAGGGATGGCTCTCATGTTGTGGCTCAGCTGTCTGATGATACAGCAGTGTCTACCATTCAGATGTAAAATCTGCAAGAACAGTGGTTATAATAGTGTTTGATCACAATTTGGTCATAAAATATGGATTGTATAACTGAAACAAGCAGATCACAGCTCTGCTTTTCGGATCAAGACTCAGCTGCTCTTCAATGTGCATTGGCTTGATATGTGTATCTGTCCTGCTGAAAACTAAATAATTTATATAAGGTGTAGCCCATCCCTCCCTTTGCCATAATAATGCAGATTTTCAAATTTTCCCCTAATATGTAGTCCAGAAAGGTCATACGTTGTAACTGTAGTCTTCTTCTGTCACCAGTCTGCCCTCCTAATGACATGCATTGGCTATGCCATAGGATAACTCATGAACAGGGTTTGTAGTCAGAGCCAGTTTTCTCTGAAGCCCTGAGATAGGGAGGAGAGGGGTCTGTGTCCTTCGCTGGGAGAGGAAAGTGCCTGGGTGGAGTATCTGGGGGTGGTGAATCTCCTGGTGTCATTGCACTGCCCAGACCTATTTAGAGCAGCCCCAGATAGAGTCTCTGGATGCTCCAAGATCATGTTTCCAGTGTGCAAGAGCTATCGTTCAAAAGAACATTTCTCTTGGCATGCTCTAGACAGCACTTTTAGCCTCTTCTGACCTATCATCTTCCCACTGCAGCATGACAGCCATGAGTTGATATCTAAGAATATACAGTAGGGTGACTTCTTTTAAGAAAAAAATCAGTGTGCAGCTTCCCATCCTGCAAAACCGTGTGCCACCTAACAGTCTCCAGGGGCATCATCCTTACCTAAAAGCACCCATTTCAATTCTTGGTTCTCTTTCATATGTGCTGAAAAGGGCATTTTTCTGCAGAGTTGTTATGCATAATTTAGTTTCCAACTTCAGTTTAGAAGTTGCCTTTAAAACCTGAAGGCAAAATTGTTTCTTTTGTTTTGCCCCACCTCTGAGGAGAATTTGAATTTCTTCTAGAAGAAATTGCATCCACTGTATTGGGGTCACTCCTACCTTATTATTCTTCCCTCCATGCCTGCAAAAGCACATAAAGAGAACTGCATTAGGAGAAGCCTGTAATCCAAGTCCCATCACAGACATTTTCTGAGAGTCAATCCCGTTCGAGGCAGCTCCTGGTATTTGACCATTTATTTCCTTTATTCTTCCTCCTTAAATAACACATAATGGATGCATCTGTCCAGTCATGCAGAGAAAATGAGGGCACTGCATGTAAGTTATGACTCTCTGGCCCTAAATGTTTCTCCTAGCACTTTGGTCCCCAGCATGTAGTGGTGCATATTTTTGTCTCTCTGTTTTCAGTTTAATTCTCTCCGAAGTGTCAACTGCTGTGATTGCTTTATTACAGTCTTATGCCACTCACAACTTATCAGATTTTAAATTACCATATAAATCTACATAGTTAGACAATATAAGAAACATCATTTTAAATGTATCTAATCTCATTTTCAAAGTTAGATAAGAAACAATCAACACTTTAGAATGAAAGTGATACCCCTAAGCTAGAAAATGGGAATGTAACAAAATTATCTACACTAATCATCATTAACTATAATAATACTTGCAAAACAAAAAACACGAGTGTAATTAATTGTAACACCTAGGGGGTGAAAAGAACCAGACCAAAAAAAAAAGCTCAGATTGCATATTGTTTGCTAATTCTACAACATGTTAATATAAGGGTTTGCTAATTATATATGCTAATATTGCTTAAGTTTTGGCAAAATAATTGTCATGTACTGCTTGTATTATAATGTGAATTTGAACTCCCTAAGTGGAGCAAAGAAAAATTAAGGTAGCAACAGTGCTTGGCTGGAAATCTGTATACAATTACCTTGTGGTCAGCAAAAAAGAAATTCTGCTGCAAGTATAGACCTGACGGTAATGCTTTATTAATATATGGGAGGAAGATAGTTTGGAAGAAACTTTTGCCTGCCTTGGGAGGAGAGCTTTGGCAGGAGTTGAAATGGGAATACTGTACTAAAGAAACAAATCAAGAAGACTTGTTTTGAATTTTATTAGTTGTTTGAAAGCAAGCTCTCAAAAGTCCCATTACTGAGAAAGAATTCAGTCTGATTCCTTAGGCAAGAAACGAAAACAGAGATACACAGGCCTGAGGCAAGAGTGGCCAAGATGTCATGTGGTAAACCTGACTTGGGCTCTGTAGACCTGGATCTTAGCAGCTGAGTCTCTGAGGGCTAGGGGGTACACTGACCAAAGACGTGGTTGCCTAGTGGAAGCTTGACCTCCTCTGATCTGAGCAGCATGTTTCACAGGTGGAGCTTCTGCAGCAGCAGCCGCCCGATGGCATTGGCATTCTGCTGCCTTATGCACTGGCTCATAACTGTGGTGCTTAGGGAGCATTTCTAGCTGCTTTTCTATTAAATCCTGTTCTGAACACACAGTGAGGAGACTGCAGTGCTTCCTCAACTGTTTTCATGCTTTTGCTCAGGTTATTAAATATTCAGTGTGTGTCCTGGACTGCAAGCCTTCCTGTTGTTAAAAAGACTGTTGGACTATGTGAATAAGAATTGACGTGAGTAATTGAAGCTTAAAACAATGTGACTTGGCCCAATACATATGAATTGAAATATGAGTAGACTGAAAGGAATGGCACTTCTGAGAAGAGGTGGTAGTGCTGCCCATCAACTGGATGGACAGCTTTGTGCTAGAAAAGCCTGTCTTCACCTGCATATAACTTCTGACTTTAAGAGTCATACTGAAGATTTCCAAGACCTTAATCTGCTTTAGAGTGATTAATGTGTGGGTGTGTGTTTGCATTTCAGTTTCAGATGCGATATCTTGTTCCTAAAAGGAAAAACACAGGATTTTCCTCTGAGTGATTTAAATATGAGCACCTCATTGAGAAGCTGCTGAGCACCCATGAAAAGGGGAAGAAACATGTAGAGTTTGCTCAGGGGAAAAACCCAAATTCCGTGGCTGATGCTTCAGAAAAGATAAGCCTGTGATCAGATGGCTGCGTCTCAAACCTCAGAAGCTGAAGCTGCAGGAGGCAGCACGAAGGTTGACCACTGCCCTCACTGGGCTGGGCAGTTGGTGTGCAGAGGCTCAGGCTTTGGAGCAGAAAACCCTGGCCTGTCTTTTGGTCGTCCCTGTGAGTTGGCAGGGAGAGAGCAGTCTCCCTGCATGAAAGGGGATCTGAAAATGGGAATGCCAGTGTCCTGAGGGATTGGCTCAGGTGACTAGAGAGGCTGTGCTGGGCAAAAGCGGCTTGCTCTTCCCCTCTTCTCCCACCTCTGCCTCCTGTAGCTGCCTCACCATGCCACAGAAGGTGTGAAATGCCTCACAGCCACTGCCCACAGAAGGGGGGGGGAGGGAAGGGGATGGCCGACCACGACTGGCAGAAGCCAGCAGTCCTTGCCTCTTTGTTATCCTCTGCTGGCACCTGCAAAGCCCATGGGCAAACCTTGCTCTCTACCCTGCTGGCTGCTGTCAAGGAGGACAGGAGAGATCTCTGCTGCCATTCCCACTGGCCTAAGCCTGTGTACAGCTGGGTGTGTCAGGAGGCTTCAATGTGGTCTCTGCTTGAACAAATGACATTAGCAAACAATTCTGAAAATGTACTTGTAAGGGTGGCATGGTCATGCCTTCAAAGTTGATTAGAGAAAGCCCCATCTTTTTCTGATTGCCACAGAGTGACACCAAGTCCCCAGTGGCTGTATACTCATTTGGCTCTATTGCTTTATTGAAGATGTGCTGGTTTATCTAGGCAGATGAACTCATATAAATGTAGATAGTATCCAAAATTCAAATCACTAGGCTTGTAAACGATTAGAAAGCACAGGTACTTGTAATTTTTAAGTGTTCCCTACTATTTTTAATTGAAAGAACTGAGAACATATTCTTTGCATTTTGGCCATTTGTTTTGTTTGTGACTTCCCAGCACTTCCAAGTCAAGTCTTTTTATCTGTTCTCTTTTCATGTTAAGATGCATTGCATAAAGACAAGCATAGGTATCTTAAAGTCTTATAGAGCTGAATTCTAAGAAGTCTTATATTGTACACTTTTCCAAAATAAGAAGGGTCTGAAATTTTTTTCCTTATTTTTCCTCCCCTTCTTATAGCGGAAATTAGGTGTATAATTTGCTGTTTTACAAAAGCAATTCTGGCTGACTCCATCGATTTTTTTCACTTATGATTATGCACTGTGTTTGGAAATACAAACCTACTACAAAGTGAACAGAAAGCTGGGCACTTACTTTGATGCTAGTTCTGCTTTTTGGAAAACTTGGAGAACATGAACTCAATCTGTCTAGCATGCAAAATTCACTGCAATATAGGTATAAATTTTTACAAAATTTCTACTGAAACCTAGTAGAGCTTATGAACAGAAAACTGGTCAGGCCTCTCTTTTCTCCAAATATCAAAGTTGATTAAACATTCTCAGATGAAAAGTAAAAGCCAAATATACACTGTCTGATAGAAATGATAAGTTATAAAAGTGATTATGTCAACAGAATAAAGTAGGATAGTGTCCTATTTTCAAATAAGTATCTGGCATGTCTACTATTTGGCACTTGATAAATGTTTCATTCACATCTTGTTCACTGTCTCTCTGGTTGTCATCTGGTTGTCATGGATCATCAGATATCTTTTCTTTGTTATTGTTGGGCTTTGGGTTTTTTTTTTCTTTTTTTGGTCACCCTTTCTGACTAGTTCAGACGATAGGCCTCAGAATTCAAGTGCAAAAAGACCTAGGAAATACATTGTTCTAGTTGCTCCTATTTTGTATTATGACAGATTTTTTTTCTGATATTAATTTTCTTTCTGACACCTTATCAGATTACTGCAACTTATTTTTAGGCAGGGAAACTGAATGAAAAGTTGAAGCTGGTGTATGAAGTAGGTCTGCTTTATTGATAGCAAATGGAAGAGGCACTTGCTATGCTGTAAATAATGTAAGTTGTCTCCACTGCAAAGCCACTTTCTACCCTGTCAGTCCCCAGCCTGTACTGTTGCCTGGGGTTATTCTGTCCCAGGTGCAAAAGATTATTATTTTTTTTTGTCCTTGCTGAACCTCCTGAGTTTTCCTATTGGCCTTTTCTTGCACCTTGTCAGGGTGGCAGCCCTGAACTTTGCTGTCACCTGTTGCTGTCCACAAACTGCCTGAGGCATCAGTCCACTCCGTCATCCAGTTCACAGGTATGATATTTAACACTATCAGCTCCAGTATCAAACCCTAAGCAATGCTAGTTGTTAAAAAAAAAAAAAGAAAACAAAACAATGACTGATAATTGGGCTTCAAACTGTTGATCCTAAAAGTCCAGCCTGTCTAGCCACCTCATAGACCAACCATTTACTCTCAGTCACTGTAACTCATCCGCCAGGTGACACTGGTGAAAGTCCTTAGAAACTGAAAGTAAATGACATTCTCTGCTGTGTCTCAGTTCACAGAGCCAGTTGTTTCATCATAGTAGGCAATCATGCTGCTCAAGTGCAATTTTGTAAATCTGTGCTGACTGTTCCAAATCACCTTCCTGTCCTTCACATGCATAGAAGTGTTTTTCATGAGCACTTGCCAAATAAATAATTTTCCTAGGGACTTAAGGGTGTCTTAGTAGGCTTGTAGTTTCCTGGATCCTGGTTCTGCTGTTCTGAGTTGTTGTTGTTAAGATGGCAGTAACACTGGCCTTTTTCTAGTCATTGAGGACCATTCAATTCAGTACAGCCTTTTGAACATGATAGAGGGGACTCGTGATGATATTGGCCCATATGCTCTGTCCTGTTTCATGGATGGGTATACACTTGGCTTACTCAAGTATCCCATAATTTGATTCTCCTCTGTCTGATAGTTCCTATTTACCACAGCTGACACTGAGACAGAGAACAGACCTCCTTAGTAAAAACTGATGCAAAGAAGGCATTTTGGGCCTCTCACTACAAGAACACATCGAGCTGCTAGAGCAAGCCCAAAGAAGGGTAATGAAGCTGGTGAAGGATTTAGAGAACAAGTCTTATGAGGAGTGGCTGAGGGAACTGGGGTTATTTAGCCTAGAGAAAAGGAGGCCCAGGGGAGACCTTATCATGCTCTATAATTACCTGAAAGGAGGTTGTAGTAACGTGGGGGTTGATCTCATCTCCTAAGTAACAAGTGATATGACAAGAGAAAATGGCCTCAAGTGGGAGGTTTAGATTGGATATTGGGAAAAATTTCTTCACTGAAAGGGTTGTTAAGCCCTGGAACAGGCTGATTGGGGAAGTGGTGGAGTCACTATCCCTGGATGTATCTAACAGATGTGTAGATGTGGTGCTTAGTTACATGGTTTAGTGGTGGACTTCACTGTGTTAAGGGTTGGACTCAGTGGTCTTAAAGGTCTTTCCCAGTCTAAACTATTCTATGATTCTGTAATTCTAAACAACTTGGCCTTTTCCATGTTTTCCTTGTATAGGCTCCCTCATTCAGCAGCAAGCTCAGATTTTCCTGCATCTTGAGTTTGCTACCGAGATACTTATAGACTCCTTTCTTGTTGCCCCTCTCAACTCTCAGTTGTTTTAGCTCCAATCAAGTTTTGGCCATCCTGAATCCAACCTTGCATGTGGATGATCTTTCTTTCATAGCTTCTCCCTGCTCCCACCTTGCCCTGGACTCCTCAGGATTTCTCAGTTCAATTAGAGTGTGCCTGTATCAATTTGTCAGGGGCATCCTGTGAATCCCAAGCAGTTTCTCACTCTTTCAAGAGTCCTGCTGTCACAGAGGGCCAAATCCTGTTGTAGATACCAGCAGCAGAGCCAGCCCTTGAATGCAGTGGTGAAGTTAGTGCAGCAGCCTAAATACTGTTGAAAAGTCAACTAAGATCTGAGGACGGCAGAAATGTCCTTGCAAACTGACTGTGAAAGCAAACCTATGGAGATCCTTTCTGGCAAAAACTGTTAAAAAAACTGGTAATATTTGAGCAAACAAATTCTGACTTATTACTTGTGTCTATTTTATTGATTAGGCAGGGAACTTGTTGTGCCTTGCGTGAAATGCACATGATGTAAAAGCATGCAGCAATCAAACCCCAACTTCAGCAAGCTTTCTCCTCTAGTTGCCTCCTGACCTTTATGGGTCTGAATGAGTAATGCTTTAATTTTCCTTCCACACTGTTCCTGATGCACCTCACCCTGACTCTTTTTATTTTTGGGGTTTTTTTAAGATGATGTTAAATCTCTGATCTTTCAAAAAATATAGGAATTTGTAGCAATGGCAGTAGGAGCTCAGGAAGTAGAAAAGTGAGATCAGTTCATAGAGTATTGTTGTTCTGTGCCACACAGGTGAAGTGGGACTAAAGTAGTTTTATATCAGCATTCATCAGCATCCCCAGCAGGAAAGACGACTGGGTAGCTTTGTTAATGTACTTTTGCTGTTCTCAGTTACTAAAACATCTGTTAGGGGTCATTGACATTTGGGGACATACTAGGTTGTTCCCAACAACTCTCAACATGAAAAGGAGAGCAAATGAAAGTAATATTATCTCAGGTCAGGCTGATAAATAGATACTCATAACCTTGTTGGTTTTTTTCCCCTTATTTCTTTGTTCTGTTTTAGAAAAAAACTCATGTACCTACTGCAACATTAATTTTAAGAGGCAAAAATAAATATAACTGTGATATAACTCTTATCCAGCTTAGGTGATAACAAAAAAAAAGCATTCAGTGTAAGTTTGGTTATCTTTTCTCTGCCAGTTGTGTTTTGGGTTTTTTTGGGTTTTTTGTTTGGTTGGTTTTTTTTGGGGGGGGTGGGGGACAGGTTGAGGTTTGTTGTTGTTGTTTTGTGTGTGAGATTTTCTTTGTTTCATTTTCTTTTCCACACTGCATGACTTAATTTTCTGTCTTTTAAATCTAAAAATATAACTTCTGGAATCATAGAAATACACTTAATTGCACAGATGTTTTTACACAAACTGGGACTACCAACCACAATTGTAATTAGAAGAGTAGTGAACCACCAAAATGCCTGTTTAATCAGAAATAATTTCAAAATATTGATGATATTTTTTCCTTGCCTTGGTTATTTGGAGTTGAATTTGGGGTTTTTACGTTATAGTGTGTACCATAATATATGGTATGGAAAAACATATTTTGATGAGTTTATTTTTTGTGGAATTATGGGTATAATTATATCCAGGTATATATCTATGTATAGTTATTGTCAGGTACAATTATGCCATTTTTCCTGAAGCATATACTGTTTTAACTATAATAGATTTCCAGATTAACTTTTATTGAACAGTTTTTTTAATTGTACAGAGTCTTTTCAGGTTAATGTGTGTATGTGTGCGTTACAGAAAGTTCAGACCATCTCCAGTATGGCTGAAGCATGTGGGAGTTTGCTTGTAGAAATCTGACTGCATTACAAGTTTTCCAGGAAACAATGCAAATAACCTATTGTTGTCGCATACGTCTTCCTTTTTTGTTTTCCCCTGCTTCAGAGAGCATATTCTTATTATTGATATTTACACCATTAGAAGCCAAACAATTTTATTTTTATGTACAGCATTTAGAAAAAGAAGTTGTTTCCTTTTTCCGTTATAGTCAGTTTTTCTTATTTTTCTCTCTTTATAAACATGTAGAAATATGGTGTTCTTTCAACACATCCATTCGTCTCACTGACTTCAAGTATGGTGCCAATGATGAGGGTCTATGACTCCAGTCAGCTGTGGCATACAGATTGTTTTTAAAGATTATGTGCCATGGCTGTGCAAAAAAGCAAAAATGGTTTTATACTTCTACCCTAAGCTCTGTTCCTAGAGGCTGATGGACAAATCCTTGCTATCATTAGCTTGGCTACATGTTTGGATTTTGCTTGTTATTCTGAAGATGGAATTGCTGAGAGAGGAACCAAAATAGCCACTTCCATGGAAACAGGAAAGTGATGTCTTTCCTCACAGAGTACTGTACACCAACAGATTTTTAAAAACTGTTATGAGGTCCAGGAGTCAATGCTGATAAGCCAGAAAACTGAAAGATCACTGAGAAGACTCTGCCTGGACAAAGATGCCATCTTTAGAATGACTTTAATTTTCCTGCCCTTATAAATGCATGGAAAGGTATGGTGGAGAATGACATGTTTTGTTAACTTTGCAGTTATGGGGGAAAAAAAAAGTTTTGCTAATTCCCTTAGATTTCTTTAGCTTGTGGGCGACTTTTTTTTTTTTTCTTCTCTACACTGTGTGTTTAAGTGCTAGTGCAGATCTTGCATTAGCTGGGTTGGAAGAATGCTTTTCTGGTAGCTCATACTTTGTATACTTCTTGGGAGACTGCAAAAGCAGCTGTGAGCAAGGTTCACTCTTCACCATCTATCCTCAGATCTGCTCTCAAGGTGTTAGAGCAGAATACATATCTCTTCTTAGAGATGTAAATGCTGTAGGAGCATTCAGGAGTAGATATGGAATGAGAGCATTCAAGTTGTTCTTGTTCTAGTTAGGCTAGTAGAATGATTTAAATAGTGTCCTGATGAGGGTTTGGATAAAAGATTACTCATTAGCCAAAAATTAATCTGTGAGGACTGTGGTAGCATTTTGTGTGTTTTGGGTGACTCCTGAGGCTTGCAACCAGAGGAGACAATTCCTGGAATTGAGCCAAAGCACACTGGCCTTCGTTTCCACATCAGTCCTAAGTCTTGTGGGTGTTTAGAAAAGCAAAGAGTGAGCAACAAGAAGTGCAAAAGACAGAAAGCCAGAATGGCTTGCCATTAAGATGATGTTTGCAATATTCTAAATTTGGGTTAATAACTTCTTGTCTCACATTTTTCTGTGTTACTGGAAATGATATTCACAGGGTCTTCCAAGTATAGTCAGTCCTTTTGGCTTCAAATTCAGTAGCCTAACATTTCCTTTTGAATTGTCATATTCCTACCTAAAAGAGAATGCCAAACTCTAATACTTTTGCAGCATGTAGATATTCCAGGTGAGACACTACTAGTCTTTCATCTTTCCTGTCAGCATTAATGTGATTGGAGTGCCGTTTCCCAGCGCAGAAAGGTGAATGGAAATTTAAACATGTATTTTTACGAATTAGGGATGGGAGATCTTGCATGCTGAATGTACAGTTTTTTCCACTTTTTCCTTGCAATATGACAACTGCCATGTTTGCTTGCCAGGCTGATTTTGAATAATAAGCCTTCATGCCTTTATTACTTGAAGGTTAAATGTTAATGTACTCCATATAGGACTGTATCTTGATGTAATTTATAAGCAGAATACAAGATCCAAGCCTGTTCTTATTATGCACTGCTCTGCCCACATCTAAAGGCTTATCAAGAATTATGTCAACTATTTTGATTTTAAGGTTTAAGTTAAGCCTCTAAGATTTAATTAATGCAATTTTATGTCTTCCTTTGTATTAAAAGTCACAGAAAAGAGGAAAATCTCAATGGACCTGTGACATGACAAACAATATCAGTTTTTCAGGAGCCATTATCATTTCTCATGTCATTGCAAACAAATAAGGAAGCTTTAATCCAAGGACAAATGTCATGTACACTTCTATCTGTCATCTCCATATATATTTTCATATTTAAAAGTATCATGCAGCATTAGCAAGCTATTGCACTGCATACTAAAATTGTGAAATAGTCGTTGGGGCATAAAATAACTGGCTGTGAAGACTCATTATTTTGGTTCTACTTAATATTTCTAATTGCAGTTGACGGTTGATTTTATTTTTTTTTAAGGAAATTTGTCTATTTACTTGCCAAAGCTCCACAAATACACTTTTAAAACCTAATACCCAGGTAACATGTAACAGCGAATGTTCTGTTAATGCAGCTGATGATAAATTTCATCCAGAGAAAAAAAAAATAAAGTTGAGACAGAAGTCTTAATCGTATATTGAACAAATAAGGAAAAAAGGGTGAATATTCATTTTAGAAGAGAGATAAGACCTATTACTGTATTTCACATTTGCTTTCACTTATTGTGCAAATAAGTGTAACAAAATTGTTTACAATTTTCAAAATAAGGCAAAGATACATGCCCACTTGATAATATCTTTAGTTACTTCTGGCATCTCAATAATGACCTCAAACTCATTGCTTGTTGAGGGTTTCTTTATATTAAATAGTAGCCTGATTCAAGAAATCAAAGAATATGAGTTCAAAGAGACTATCAGTGGAGTTGATCTAAATGTTCAGCAAACAAGAGCTACATTTTAGGGGTAATCTGAAATACTGTATGACTAAGAAGGTCCAGGAGTCACTGTGATCTAGACAGTTCTCTGGATTCTTGCTCATCCTTCTAGTTTGAAGGGGTCATGAATTTATGTACCCTACTGTAGTAAATTGAGAACTCTTTTCCAACTTCTGTTTGCTCAGTTGCTTTCATCGGTGAGGTGGAGAGCAAAGGGGACAGTCAGCAGGTAGTCTTTTTCTCTTCTTAAACATGTCGATAAGCTGGGTGGCTCAAGGATGGTTTCCCTTGTGTGACCGTACAACCTGAGATAGAATTGAGTGTGACTAAAAGCCGTTCTTAAGAATAGAAATTTATTATTTTTTATTACCTCTTTATTCCAAAAAGAAGCAGAGCTGAGAATGCACAGTGAATTTTTTTCCTTCTGAATTTGTTTGTTGTTTTCTTTTGTTTTCTTAGAGAGACAAAAGCCCTTCTACAACTATATGCAATTTCTTAGCCTGTAGGAAAAGAAGTATAAAGATGTCCATCATAGTTCTCTTGACATTTTCAAGTCACTGCTTCAAACCACGTAAATTTCTATCCATTGCATGATTGCAGCTGGCTAGCTAGTGTTAAAGTGTTGTTGGACCTTAGTGCAGATAACATCTACTATCACACAAACCACTTTGTATCAGCAGAGTGAATTTGGCTGAAATTCTTGCAGTTAGTAAGTAGAATGCATTGTGCAGTCAAGAGGTGGACCCCTGGACCATGGGTGTACTCACCAAGTTTATTTTTCACTATCTTCTTTCAGAAAGCCATGTTTTGGCCCTTCCTACTTCTTTTTATTGCATGCAGGGCATCAGCTCCTGAATACATGAGCATTCAGAGGGAGAGGGGGAGCAGAGACCTGCCGGCAAAGGGCCCTCTCTGCAGCTCCCTCCCAAATTTTAAGGACAGCATACCCTCTGTAGGTGGAAAGAAAGAGTGGGTCTGTTCATCCCACACACTCTATTTCCTTCCTAGATCCTTTCTTTTCTCTTCACAGCCAGCAGGAGATGGTATTCTTGCCCCTGAAGCAGAAAAGGGTATGTGGGCAGAGGAAAAAGAATTGTCCTCAACTTGACCCCCCCTTGTAATGTTTAGCTCTTAACACACTTTTCTGTAATAACTAGTATCCAACTCTTGGGGAGAGGGAAAAGAACTGTGAAAGCATTATTTTTTAACTTCCCTGGGGAAGGGCTTGTCTTCTGTTGGCCCTATACAGCAATGTGAAAGTGATGCAATGTAGGGAACAGTCTTTCAAATAAACACAAAAATTATTTCCCTTTGTTAGTTTCTTGGCTGATTATTTTCTGGCTGAGGAGAATGAGCCACTTTTTCCACTTATAAGTGGATGTCTCCATGTCTCCCACTGCACAGGAAAGCAACCTGTGCTATACTAATTCTGTGGAAAGATAAATGCCTCAGTCTTCAAGAGTTTTTCTGATTACTAAACAGGAGTTTTGTAATCTGGAAAAAAAAAACAAACCCAAAAAACAATCAAACAGCAACAACAAAAAACCCAAAACAACTCTCCAAAACCCCATGCCCCCAAACAACAAAAAATAGCATAAAACTGAAGGGAATGCAAACAGAAGGCACAAGGGAATTAAGTTTTCCTTGTTGCCAAAATGTACAATATGTCGATATTGTAAGTATCTATTACGTTGGATTTTGTTTTTTGTGCTATCCCCACCCCTGAAAAGGTAAAGAGTTATTCTCTACTAAAAATAAAGCAAAAGTTAAACTAGATGCTGATTCTCATTAGCTACTGAGAATTTTGCTGTTGTTTTTCATGGTAACAGAATGTAACTCTGTGTGCTTCATCACTGAAGCAGACCTTCCAGATCTCTGGGGAAAAGCCAAGGGAAGAGAGGTTTTATAAATTTAGTGGCAGAAAAAGAACACATAGTTTCTAGGCAAGAGCAGGAACCATACATATGAGGGATGCCCAGCCCAAAGCAGCACCCAGACTTTCCCAGTTCCATCGCCTTGGACAGCTGGATCAGGAGGATTTAGCCTCTTCCAGGTAGCATTTTTTAGCAACCTGATAGAGCCCAAAAAACACGTCATTACACTGGGCAAGGTGGACTCAGTTCTAAAAAAATCCGGAGTTTCTTAGGAAGTGTTTTGCAGAGACAGTGGTGAGTTTGGGTATGAAGGTAGGCAATCAGGCGTCTCGCTTGGAACCATGAGCCTCAGCACAAGGCAGTACGCCTTGCCCTGGCAGGGCTGGGACCCTCTGCTGTCATAGAATCATAGAATGTTTTAGGCTGGAAGGGACCTCTAGAGGTCATCTGGTCCAGCCTTCCTACACAAGTATGGACATCTCTATCTAGGTCAGGCTGCTCAGAGCCCCATCAAGCCTGACCTTGAATGACTCCACTCCGTAGAGGCAGTGGCTCTGGATCTGCTATGTTTGCAGGGACTTGGTGGGCACCAAGGTTCCTGCTGAATACTGAGTGGGGTTGCTTCACACAGAAAAGCTGTGAAACAAAAAGTATAATTTGCCATAGACTGTACAGCACTACTTCAAGCGCTCTGCAGAGCGCAAGAGAGACAATGGCAGAGCCAGGTACCATATCTCCTAAAAGCCCGCCTGCTGTAGAAATCTGTGCCTTGTGATTGTCTCAGACTGCATTCAACTAAATAAAATCTGGCACTTTTTCTGTAAAAGTTGAATTTTGCTTTGGGAAGGATGGGGTTTTTTAACTCTGTTTTAAAACGTAGCGTGTGATCCTTTGATGGAAGGAGGAGAAAGAATCAGGGCATCATATGAAACTCTGTCCTGGGGCTGACAGTAATGACAGACTAAATCCTAGATTCCTTAAAACAACAAATGGATGTGAGAATGTCTAAATATATGATCCTGCATCTGTTAAAATGCAGATCAGCTGAATTAAACATCCTGTCTCATATTATTTCTTTTCCCTGGCCGAATAACATACTAAACAGAAGAACCACATAGGTGGTGTTCATACTTCTTTGAGAAAAGACCTCATGAAATAGAGAAAGAAGATGAAGAAAAGGTGAGCACAGTCTTTGTCTTTCAGAAAATGCATCTCCCGTGCATCTTTTCTGTTCAATATCTGGACCTAAAACCCCACTGCTTTCTGTATTTGAGCAGTTTCAGTATTTTTAGAATCAGTCAGTAATCTGGAGCAAAGTAACCCACTGAAGGCTGAGTAAGGCAAACTCCCTCCCTTCTTGCCACCATGCTGAAAAAGAGAAGGGCTCATCAAGGTTTTTCTTGAATCACGTGGAGCAAACTCCATCTGCAGCCTTGTGAATTTTCTATTTGCGTTTCCATGATGGAGTTTTAAAAAATTGTCTTAGGAAAGGTTTGCCCTCATATAAACTTAACATAGAATACTACTAAATCCTGGAAAAGAATGGTTTCATAAGCACCCTATTGCCTTTCATTTTAAGTTCTTTCTTTGTGTTTTATGGACATAGGTCTCAACACTAGTTGAAAGTAAAAGTGCTGCAGTTTGAATGGTTCCCACTAGCACCTGTAAAGGCCATTGGCTTCTGAAGAAAGAGCACAAAGCTCTGAATTAAATCTTCTCACTCTTAGCTCCTGACCTGTCAACAATTGTTGGAGAGAGATGGAAAGGAAGAAAATAACATTTACATATTCTCACTAATTTAATGAGAAACAAAAAGAAAAGGAGAAAGAGGGGCTGCTTAAATTTCCATTCAGCATTGACTTCAATGTTTTTACAAGGACAGGCTAGGGAGCCAGGGAGCTGTACAGTATAATAAATCTACTGCTGCTTGGGTAGCTGGGAGAGGATGCTGCAAGTGCTGAGTTCTGGGAGTGTAATCCCGTAATTCAGTGGTTCCAGCCCAGTGAGTGCCACACTGCTTTCCACTGAGCTCATTTATGATCCCAAGCAGTTCCTCGCTGTCGGTTCCTATTTGCATCTTCTTCCCTAGCTTTTTCCTTTCTCTGAAATCTCCCGTCACTTTTCATCTTAATTCTGATTTCTCGTCATCTTTCCTTGAGCTGTTTCAACTTGCTGCTTTTTTTTTTTTTTCCCCTGTTATCTCCCACCATTTCCATCATTGAGGGGTTAATGAAGCAAACTATCTCTAGCAACAGCACAGTCCCCAGCTCAAAGCTTTTCTCTCATTTCCACAGTCTCAAAGCAAGTACGGGTTCTTTATATACTTGTCTCCGATACGCCTAGTTCTCGCAGCTAAACCAGATCCTCTGCTTCTTTCTCACATCAAGCCTTCTAACAGAAGAACCCTACTGATGGACTCTTTATAGGGCAGTAAGAGTCAATGGAGCACCATAGTCAGTGTATGCTGACATTGGCAGGAATAATAGTGGTTTATTCCAAAGATGGATGTGAACTATCTCAGTTGCAGCCTTGATATTTCTTGATTTCCCTTTTCTGTTTAATACTTTTACATTCTTAAAGCAGTCAGATTAATCTTAATCTCTTTCTTCATGCCTACAGTTTCTTGAGACTAGAAACTCGTTGCAAATTGATTTTTATCTGAGTACCTCTGGGGTATTATTTGGTGGCTTCTTTTATATAAACAAATAATAAATTTTTGGCTGATATTTTTCTGAGCCTGCAACTTGAACAGGTGTGTGCCATTGCTGTCTTCCCTAATTTCCTGCTACTTTAACACTGTTCCTCTTGAGTAAATTCCATTCCTGTCTCAGCATTAGTCATGTGTAATCTTATAGCCATGAAACTTCCCTGTTGTTTGGTCAGTGACCCAGCCATCTAATTCTCCTTGGCAATCCTGTCACTCACTGTTTCAGCAAGTATATCCTTCTAGCAAATATATTCTTCTTTCAGCATTTGCCAGTTTTGTTCCACCACATCTTGATCACTGGTTTTAAAATTTTCACTCTATCTCATCCCAGTCGAGTTGTCAGCACTTTTGCTGTCTTTATGATTTTTCATGTCTTTTCATTCCAGCAACCTTCATGTGCCGTGAGATGTAATAAGGTACAATAATATCAAAAGAGAGGAATTGTTTTTCTCATAGAGACATCCTCAGTGCAATACCACTGTGGGAGTTGATGGGCAGCATGCACAGCCTCTGGATCATGAGGGTTCTTTTGCCCTGTCTGGAATGACCAGCTGAAAAGCTTCTTATCTAATAACTAGGAGGGGAAATTCTTCTTAGTGTAGGAATGCACCAATTTCAGGACCTCTTCCTCAAATACCTGAGCAGAGTAACAAATCAGCACCATCCTGTAGTCTTCTTATATAGCTCAAGGCAGCTACTCTACTTGCCTGAGAGCTGCTTGACACTGGTAGGTTTACCAAATTTGCAATCTACTATGTTTGTACCTGTGACTACGAAGAATGCATATAGTTTTCTTTTCAGTGTTTTTGCACATGCTCCACCTTTAAGCCAAAGTTTTTCAATAACTGACAGTTTCATCATGGTACATTTCTTTTGGGTTGAACAAAATATTTTGTTACAATTAAAAGGAATTTTTTGTTGTTGAAATGCTTTTGAAGATTTTTAGGGTGATATAAAGTAAATGCTGCACATCCATAAATACCGTATCATTTTGAGACCTGTGTATAATCCTAGCTAAACTGTGGTAAAAGAGGTTATCTTGTTAAAACAGAACATTTGGGACAGGAGGAAATTGGAAGAAGTTTCATGCTCGTGTTCCTGATTACATTTTCTCTTCACATTCTAAGAAAGCATTGCATGTGACAAATTTGTTCAGAATATTCAAATTGAGGAATTCTTTAAAAGCATGTGTATGCAGTATCTGCTCTTATATGAAAGACACTCATTCTTCTGCAAAGATGTTGTGGGGGAC
Source organism: Eurystomus gularis (assembly GCA_013400335.1). Classification (NCBI taxonomy): domain Eukaryota; kingdom Metazoa; phylum Chordata; class Aves; order Coraciiformes; family Coraciidae; genus Eurystomus; species Eurystomus gularis. The sequence goes on from VZZY01013601.1 coordinate 190,483, forward strand.
TTTGTTGTTTAGAATTTTCTTATTTCACATAAGAAATATTTTTTATAAACTCTCCTGAGATGTTTACCCATGTGTATTCAAACAACATTTGGGGGAATTTACTGTGTCTCTACATAGCTGGTAGTGGTATGCTTAGGGTGGACATGTCTTAGGTTTCCACAGACAAATAACTTTTAAAAAAAGAAATTAAAAAAGGTAAACAGTCAGGTATTGCTTCAACCTAAATGATGAGAAAGAGAAAATATGCTTTCATTTAGACAATGCTTTTGTGACAACATGAAATATTCAGTACTGTGGGATGATTACCATAGGCTGGAACACAGGAGAATTTATTTAAATAATAAAAAAATAATAAATTATGTTGATTATAAACTACTTCCTGCAACAGAGAGCAAATATTTGGTTACAGGAGGCTGAAAGGGCCAATGCTTTTGCCTTTGTAAGGAATAAACAGCATTCTGAGGCCAATAAGGTCAATGTTTGAAAGATACTGTTTTCTCTTTTTTTTCTCCTTTTTATGAAATATTTGGTATTTTTCTTAACTAGAAAATGTCGCAGTAGAAACAGAACATCTCATCGTGAGCAGACTGTAGACTCAAGTCATGCTTCCAGCAAATACTGTCTTACTCATATCTGGCTGTCATACTAATTAGAGTAGTTACCAAAAAAGTATGACCTTTTCAAAAATATTCCCACCACATTTTATCAGGATAGCAAAAGGAAATATAGTGACTTAGTAAATATTTTGAATAGGCAGGGAGCTGACTTCAAATCACAGATTATAAGATTTAAAGGGATTTGGGTATGCTCTGAAGGAAAACACTATGGAAAATGACAAGACAAACTTGTCTGCATTTCCTGAAAAATGCTTGTCTTGCATATAAAAATTCTTGTGATGGAAAGTGGATTTCCCTGGTTGCAGTTTCAGCCTGTTGTTTCTTGTTCTTTCCTTCATGGATGCAGAAAAATTGTTTCTTCTCTCTCTTTCTCTCTGCAAAAGACTTTAATACACTTGAAGACTTTTACAGTTAGCAATCCACATTTGTTCAGCCCTTCCTTGTGGGTTATGTATCTTAGATCTCTGATCCTCAGGAATCTCTGCAAGCAACCCATGTGTTTTTGATGGGCACTACCCAAAGCTAAACCAGTTACCACAGCAAAATAGATGAAAGCTAGGAAACACAGGAGCAGTACAGTTTCTGCTGTTGTAAATAAACCTGCTTCAATGTCCACATTTTTTTTTTTTCCCAGAGAATGATACTGTTGAGTCATGTTCTTTCTGTGGTCCACTGTAATACCACATATTTGTTTTTAGCAGGTTGCTCTCCAACCTGTATTTCTCTGTTATTTTGGGGGTTTTTTTGCTAACCATAGCTGGCTGTGTGGAATGTTCATTGTCTCTCTCTCAAAAAAAAAAAAAAAAAAGTCCTCCAATATGCAAGATAATTTAAATCATAATTTCTTATATTGTGCTTGCTGCCTCTCTCAAGTTTGTGTCACATTTGTATTTAAAAGAATATATCCTTTTTTTTTCCATCACTTAAACCACTGATGAAAGTATGAATCTTGGAATAATTGTAATGCATCTTTGATTTTTAAGAATGGACACCTGAAAAATGCACTGAAGGCAGCCCAGGAATTGTTATATGTGGTGTTGTTCTAGATTTTGGTTCCCTTCATTGTTGCCTGTGACTTCCTTATAAGCAGCACAGAGTCAGAGCATGATGTTTATCAGCCTCCCTATCATGGAAGGGTAAGGTCAGAAGACCTGTTATCCCACTAGAAAAAGGTACTGGATAGATTTGATAATATTCATTTTTCACAATTATTTATGTCCTTGTTTCATTGCTAGTTCTTAAAAATTAATTGTGTTGATAGTGTTTTTGGTACTAGGTTAGGGCAACAGATGTATAATTTCTACCACTTCTCTTTTCTGTCTCAGAAATACATGCTATAATTGATCTCTTCCAGTTTTCTTGAGTATTACCCATTTCCTAGAGATTCTTGAAACCAGCCATTAATGTGAAACAACTTTCAGATGTTTTTAATTCCCCCAAATGAAGTTTATCAGTTTCAGGAAGTCTGAAAACAAATCATAAGTCTCTCTGTGCTGGTGTCAGTTGTGCATCGTATTACTAGTGAAGACTAGCAACAAAGAAAGCATGTAGTACTTCAACTTCGTGAGCACCCTCTCTCTCTGAAGAGGTCAACATTTTTTTTTCTTTTTAACCTTACTCATATTAGTGTACTTATAGGATGATTTATTGTTGTCTTTTACGTTCTTTGCTAGTAAACTATGTTTCACATTGCCCCTATTTACTACTGTTATGCTTTTATTCCCATCCTTAGTAATCTTGTGTGGCTTCCTCTAAAATGAAGTCAAGGAATAAAGATATCTCAGTACATTCCTGGATACCCTGGTATTTTTGCACTTGACATTTACCAGTGCATGCTCAGCCACAACAGGACAGAGAATCTTTGTTAGAGTGTGGCTGTGGATAGATTTGGGATTCAGAGCTTACAGTTCTTGAGGGTTGAGGCTTTAAATCTCTTCTCCTGTGAGGCAGAGTATGAGCTGAACACAGCTGGAAACTGGGGTATGTATGTTCTGTTTGTCTGGCAAAGGGCTGCTGATGCTTTGTGCTGGCCAGTTTCTTTGAGGTGGCGGTCCTCACTGCCATGCACAGTGTTCCAGCTACTCTCCAAACAGCGTGTCCCAATTATATCTCTTATTGTCTTTTTTTTTTCTTAACTGTCTCTGTTGTGTCTTTTTTTTTCAATTTTCTTTGTCTCTTTATTATAGAATCATAGAAGTTTTGGGGTTAGAAAGAACCTTTACATGTCATCTAGACCAACCCTCCTCCAGTAAGCAGGGACATCTTTAGACCACGTTGCTCAGAGCCCCATCCAACCTGACCTTGAACATTTCTACCACCTCTCCGAGTAACTCGAACCAGTGTTTCACCACCCTCACTGTAAAAAAAAAAGTCTTCCTTATATCTAGTCTAAATCTACCCTCTTTTAGCTTAAAGCCATCACCCCTTGTCCTGTTGCAACAGGCCCTGCTAAAAAGATTGTCCTGATCTTTCTTAAAGACCCCGTTTAAGTATTGAAAGGCCACAGTATGGTCTCCCTGCAGCCTTCTCTTCTCCAGGCAGAACGCCACAAACTTTGCAGCCTTTCTCCGTAGGAGAGGTGTTTCAACCCTCTGAGCATTTTTGTGGCCCTTCTCTAGACTCACTCCTATAGGTCCCTGTGTTTCCTGTGCTGAGGACTCCAGAGCTGGACACAGCACTCCGGGTGGGGTCTTGCCAGAGTGAAGTAAAGAGGAAGAATCATCTCCTTTAACCACTTCTTTTGATGCAGCCCAGGATACAGTTGGCTTTCTGGGCTGCAAGCCCACATTGCCTGCTCATGCATAATGTCTCATCTGCAAGTACATCCAAGTCCTTCTCTGCAAGACTGATCTCAATACCATTATTCCCCAGCCTGTATTGATACTGGGATTGCCTTGGCCAGGTGCAAGACCTTGCACTTGGCCGTGTTGAACCTCATGAGGTTCACAAGGGCCCTCTTCTCAAGCTTGTCCAGCTCCCTCTGGATGGCATCCTGTCCCTTTAGTGTGTTGATTTTACCACTCAGCTTGGCATTGTCTGCAGACTTGCTGTGGATGAAGTCAAATACCACTGCCTATGTAATTGATGAAGATATCAAAGAGCACCAGTCCCAGTACAGACCCTTGAGGGCCATTGATCTCCATCTGGGCGTCGAGCCATTGGCCACTACCCTCTGGCTGAGACCATCCAATCAATTACTTATTCACTGAACAGTCCACCCATCAAATCCATATCTTTCCAATTTAGACAGAAGCATGTTGTGGGGGACTGTATCAAAGACCTTACAGAAGTCCAGCTAGATGAAATCCATAGCTCTTCCCTTGTCCACTGATGAGTTTGTGATTTTATCCTGTCCCAGATTACTATTTACCTGTTTTTCCTTACTGGATAGAGTTGCATTTAAAACACTCCCCTTTTTAGTTGTTTTCTCTATATTCTCTAAAGAAAACAAGAAATTAATGAAAGTAACTTTAAGAAATGTCCTGATCTCTCTTAATACTCAGCAGCTTAGAGTGTTCAGTGTCAAGCTGCATATGCAGTTTCTGCAGGCTTTGATAAATCCCTTGTGCCTGGAAGAATACCAAAGACCTCAAGCAAAGCATGGTCCATGGCCTTAATGATTTGACATCATATTACCGAACAGAGATCCTACAAGATATTCAAACAATTATTTTCCTTTTTTTTCATTCTACCACAACTATCTTATATGGTATCCTTGTTTCTCTTCCGTAAATTCTTTGATTTGGAATAATTTACTGAATTTCACTGATTAATAAAAAAAAAAATACTATAGTGATGTCTATGAATCCCTACCGACAGTTTTAAAATGCATTTTTTACATATACCGATCTAAGATGTTTTTTCTTTCTTGCTTTTCTCATGTACACACATATACCATCATCTCTGGTCTTCAATAGAATAGGGTCAGTGGTAAGGACAGATGCAATAAATCTCTTTATATCTGTCTTTTATGGAAGCAACACCTTTTATAGTATTTTTTTCTCTTGATTTCTTTCATTCTAGGTTGCTGACAGATTCAGGCAATGGAACACTGTGGTCAATTGAATCTCCCAAAATCTAATATTAAAAGACAAAAGGGAAGGACCTTTGTGTCAGCAGAATAAACTGAGAAGTGTTCAGGAAGCACCAGTAATCCTCTCTCAGGAAAGCAGAATAATGCATTTATATTTTACTATTTTCTGTCTATGGTTGCTACTTACTTCCTTTCATTAACATTCAGGTTTGTTTGGGTTATTTTTTGTTACAGTGATGGTGTCTAATTTCTTCTAGATACTTTTGGACTGAACAATAAAAACTTGTTGAAGAGATACCTTTATTTCTTTTTTGATTAAGATCCCTTATTTAGGAATATTATTTTGCCTCATACAAACAGAAAGAGAACATAACATTTAAGTGAAAATAAATTTTTCAGAGACATGAATGAAAAGAATAAACACTCTGTAGCAACTATAGAAAGTTCATTTTTGGTTTGAGTTACAAATATAGTTTTAACTTATTACTGAAGTTATCCTGTCTTTCCCACTCTAGATTACACTGCTGGTGTAATGCAATTAAGGGTCTGTTTGTGTCTGGTATGCTCCTCAGGTTTTGTAGGTAGAATTTTTGTAGTTAGGTTTTTCAGATGAATATGATACAGCCAGCACAAAGATTAGAACATGTGCGCCAGTTTTGTTTGATATTGAATTTTGGCATTGTGAAAGCTTCTTATTTTTATGTTGACATTTCTAAAGGTGCTTCTATGCAGACAAAACAAATCCAAGGAACTCAGCACAAAAGCCTCACATTTCTCTGATTAGCCTTGCATCAAAAGCAGTTTCATCTCCATTTATCCGTTTCAGGCTGAAGAGCCTTTCTTATACATTTCCTCTAGTACCATTGTGCATGAATAAGTGAAGTGTCTACATTTCCAGTCTTACTGTAATGATTTTAGCAGGACAGCTTGGTGCACTCTTACATTTCCTTAGGACCTGCTCACAGAACTGCTTCAAAGCCATTCCATATGTTTTTGTTGTTTTTCTTTTTTTCTCTTTTTCTTTTTTTTCATGTTGGCTTGGTTGTCTTCAGGACTAGTTACGTTAGCATATAAATGGTTATTGTTGAATTAATTGCTTCATTTGTCCCTTACTTTCCCACAAAACAAAGTCTGGGTTTGGTCCCTGTTATAGGTTTACTTCAATCTTGATGTTTAAAATGTGATAATATTTTAAAATTATAGCAGTGATTACTACAAGTGTTTCCTCTTTAATGAAAAGAGAGATGTAATAGGCTAGGACATGTATTTCCAGCAGGCACTGAAGCACGTATTTTCTGACACATCAGGGTTGCAGCCTAAAGAAGCTTCACACTAACAAAAAGTTTCCAGCAGATAATTTCTCCATGTGGCCCTCATGCAGAGCGCAGGTGCCTTCTGTGTGACTTTTTCAAGTCTGTGCACTTTGGCTGGGAATGAGGAAAACTTGATGACTTTCCTTGAAACCCCATCCTGATGGAGTTTATTATCCACTTTATAAGCACTGGATGAGTTTTTAGATAGGCCATCCCACATCCTTTAAGACAGAGCACCATGTTGCAAAGACAGTGTCTCATCATAGAATCATTCCTCCAATCCTGAAAAAAATAAAGTGTAATATTTGGTGTATGAGTATTATTAGTCCCTGGAGCCAGCAACTGCTGTCTCAAAGCATAAATAAGAAACAGCCCTTTCCAAATGAGTATGAGCAGAAGCTTTATTTAAATTATTAATGTCCAGGTTATGTATGCTAACGTTTCCTTGGAGCAAAGAGATCCTACTTATACACAGCTCTGCAGTGGCAGTGAGGAAGCCCTGGAAGTTGTGCCTGGCCTCATGAAGTCTTGGAGAGGTTGTGTCTTGGGCTTGACTAATTGTCAGATATAACCCCTCTAAGGCCTCTCATAGTGGGGCGAGGCTTCACAGTGTCTCATGAACAATTAATTCTGGGTGACCCTGGATTGTGAAAGGAAGGTGTCTAACTGTATGCTCTTGAGTACAGCCTTCCTTCCCTTTTAGGTAGTTGACTTTGCTTTGGGAGCAGATAGATGGCAGATTCAATGGCTTTGCTTCTGTGTTTCTCTGAGTACAGAGCCTGCAGCTGCAAATCCCCTGCAAGCAGGGGGGGATGTAAAAGGTTGGTTCCTATCTATGCTCTTCTGCCTTCCTTTATCTGCGACAAGGCTCGCTTGAGGGCCACTTGCACTCTGATTCCTCAGATTTGCTTACAGTGCTACGCTGTGAGCATCTAGGTGCTGTATTTGTGCATGCCAAGGAATTATAGTTATGCATTACAACAGATGTTTTATGGTAGTTCTGTAATTAGCACTCTGCACTATTATGCCAGAGGCACAGATTTGATCTCTTGCTCTCTGAGCTGGCAGGGTATGGGAGCACTGCTTAGGCAGTGTGCAAAACCCCAGATGGGCAGGGAAAAGGAGTATTTTCCATTGCTCTGCAGTGGCCCTTATAGCTACTGATGATGATATTTTGTGTTCTTATGCCTTTCATTTAAGGCTTTCCAAGTGCTTTACAAGCATTGAGTAAGACATTCTGTACCCCAGTGAAAGAGCTAGTGTGGGTTATGGAGGGATCACTTCATAACTTACCTCTGGGTCATAACACAGCAGCTGTCTAGCAAGGCACGAAAGAATTAGTCAACATTTTAGGATGGACAGGAAGCAATATAGCTTTCAATTAAAACCACAGGGAAAACTGAGGTAGGCAGAATGCAACGGTACTTGCACTTAGCCAGAGCGTTTGGGCCAATGTATCTATTTTGAGGGGAAATTGCTGGGTTTCTTAATCCAAACACACATGCCTTCCATCAGCATCAGCCTCTCCCTGCCCCTGACATGACGAGAGGTCATTGGCTTAGTGATTCAGTGGGAAAAGTGCCATTCCCTGACTGATCAGAGGCGTACAGCCTGGCACTGAGAATTTCAAAAGAGCCAGACAAATGATCTGAGCCTCCACCACTCATAATTTAAGACTTGCATCAATAAATGTGGATTAAAGCTGCAGCCATCAGATCAAGCTTTTAGCTCCATTTAGCAGCACCTACCAGGATTCTGTGTGCATTTTGGTGAATTTTTGTTGGCTTCCTCTGCTGTTTCCTTCACACTGTTTAGTCCTATAATATGCTTCCTAGTCTCAGATTAGAAGTGTTTTTCGTCTCAGATGTTCAGCAATGTTTCCTTGGTAAATACAGAAAACCCAAGGACATTCAGTAAATTTGCTGCGATAGAATATCTGTGTGCAGGATTTTGATTTGCTCTTTCTTTCATTTATCATTTTCTCCTCTCATCTCTTACATGTTTATCTTCATCCCTTTCCTTAATTCTATTTCTTTTTCTTGTATAGATTATTTTATTACCATTTGTTATACTCCCGTTTAGCCATAGGGACAAAATAATTGGCTTATTCTCTTTGCTTTAATCTGAGATCAATGCAGAGATCTACATTTTATATCTATCTTTTTAATTTTCTTTTCTCTATATAACAGATTTTGTGGCTGTGTTTATGTAACTGCATGTTGAAATCTTTCACATGATGGAAGCTTTTTAGGCTATTTTACATTTCTCCAACAAATTTCTTACACTTTTTTTTTTTTATTAGTATGATGCTTTGGTGGACATCTTCACTTTTCTGTTGTTGCTGTGTAGTTACAAGCGACAGTGTTAATTTTTTGTTGATCTCTGCTGTTCAACAAGTGCAACAGCTGCAAGCAGGTTGGTATTTCCATCCCAAATGCTTGAAATCCAACACAAGCTGTAGCTTGAAAAGGTCCTGGATTATCATCTCTTTATTTAGCTAAGTTGCTGACTACTTCTACAGAAACAATCAGCAATTACAGGACATTGTAGAATCTGAGCCTGGAAACTCTGAATACAAAGTGACAAATGTAGCCATTCAGCACAACACATCAGAATCATACTACCACTGGCTATCACCAAATTTTCCTCTTGTGTATATAAAGCCTGGTTAGGTGATCCAAATTGTCCATACTTGGTTTGTTTTGATTATAATATGAACTAATATCAGGCTTGCTGTCTTCTGAAATAGCCTCGTTGTCTTCAATGCAGCATGATGATGCTACAGCTTTTCCTTGCTTTGGCGCCTAGCTCACTAGCACTGTGGTCTGGTGAAAACAGAACACAGATGCTTTCTCTGCACATGGATGATTTGGGAATAACTCCATTGGAACCTCATGTCAGTTTTTCCAGATCACATCAGCGATTGTACCAACAGCAAAAGTTCCTTTGCCAGGTTCCTCTGCAGAAAAAGAATGCCACTGTGACATTTTAACCTTTCCTTTTTGTAGGTTTCCAGTTATCTGGTGAAATCAGAAATATTGCTGTCTCTTTTTTTTCCACCCCTCCTGCATGTTGCCATGAATGCATCTCTGGGGCAGGGAACATGACATTGTAAAACCACAATACCAACATACTCGTACTCTGTAGTTCTGTCCCTTCTTAGCAACATTGGTACAATTATCTGGCAAAGTTTTCCTGCCATACTTTCACAAAAACGTCTCTACATATCTTAGCATGTTTGCATGCTTAATGGACAGTATTTGCTCTTCTGTTCTGGGTTACATACCAGTTCATAATATTCCCTGTTGAATGTAAATGAAGTTAGTATATTTGTAACATCTTTTTCCCTCCTTCATCACAACACATTGTGATTGTTTGGTTGCGCACATTCATGTCTAAGTAGTGTATCTAATTGCCACATGTTGTTATGTACCATGCAAATACCTCTACAAAGAAGCCAGCTAGGCAAGCTTGATAAGTCTTGTTCCCATGGATGGTGGATCACTTTCAAAAGAATGCTATTGCTGCTGTTGGAGTCTTCTTCAGTTCAGGAAAATTGCCATCATTTTGTTTTGGTGGTTGTTGTTGTGTTAAAAGGTGTAAGAACAGCAACTTTCGGGAGAAAGGTGTATCCCAGTTGTGCTGTGCTACAAGGATCTGATTCAGCCTTCAGGGTCCAGTCAGTAAGGCAGAGTACTTGAGAGGCTGATGGCCTGGGGTTGGTGAGCAGCAGCTCGTTGGCCACCAGCAGGAACTTCTTCTGCAGATGGGCTGGCACCATGCTCTCATTCTTGTCATAGGAATCAAGTAGATATTTTGGGTTTCTGGAAACTATAAATTGATTACCAAGACTGCCACACTACCTGGCGAGAACAAATGACAAGATTCCTTGTCAATACTTTGAGAAGTTCAATATGTTGACTTATATAACTCAGGGCTCTCATGGGCTCTGCTGTGTAAAAGTGGGCTGTGCTCCATGGTGAATAAACTGAGCTATTATATTGCAGAGTATGAGTGCTATATGAATACATGTGTTTAATGTTCCATTGGTGCTATCTTTGAAGTGCTATAAAGAAGGTTATTGCAAATATTGTTGACTTTTAATAAAACGGCTTTTTTTTTCTCAGGGAGCATAAAGAGCTAGACAAGTAAGGGTTAAATGGCATAAATACTATTTTATTTCTTCTTTCAAGTTACCCATCTATTTGATTTCTCTCATGTTATTCTTTCACTTCCTTCCATGTTTATTTATATCTGGCTTAGAAGCCAGAGCTTCAGTGTTCTGGGCATTGCACAAATACAGAACAAAGGCAGAGCCCCTGTGACAGAGGCTTTGCTTTTTTTAATCTATTTATTGTAGCCTGTTATGGAAAGGCTGCCTTTTGACAACTAAAGACAAAATGTATGTGCCCCTGGAAATTAAATGCAAACTTGGGTTCCCCCCACTCCCTCTCTTTCAGCCCTCACTAAAATAATTTTCTTTAACTTTGGATATAAAGAGAACAAACTTCCTTGGCATTTTTCAAATTCAATTTTACAAGACATTTCATTCTCTTGTTTGCTTTTAGAAAGAAATAATTAGCAGACATTTCTGTTTTCCACATGGATCTTAGCATTCTGCAAAGAAGATGACATTATACCTGGGTAAACAGCAAAGTGATCATCAAAACAAAGTCAAATAAAACAAAGGAGATTTTTCCTTTCTTTCAGAAACTCCTGGTCTCTGCAGCATTTCATGTGTAACTGAATCTTTTCTTCTCAGATTAATTTCTGTTATTGTATACGTGGCTAAATATAAACTAATCAAAGTAGTTTTAAGCTAGTAATTTATTTACGATAATTTTATTGGCCTTGATTCCCTTGTGATTGTGTTGGGCTTAATTTGTACTACAGCAGCCTGCATGTAGAAAAATAGGCTTAATGATTTTTCGTTATGGAGCTTTATTTTACAGCATGCTTTCTTCTTTAGTATTTGGCAACAACCATTCCTCCTCTTCCTAAGGTCAGAATGATTTAAGCTTCAACTGGTAATTTAGAGAGATCTGATAAAGAAATTTCATCTCTGTGGGTGCTGGCCGGTGATGAACAGAACCCTAGGTTTCAATAGAGACTAATCTTAACTCAGGAGGGAAAATTCAGGAGGGGAAAACCAATCTGCTCTTCTGTGACAGATTGCTGACAATTTACTTCCACCAGCCACTTCTCTCTTCCTGCCTAAACTGTCAGAGTGCCATGGAAGAAAAAGCCCTTTGTGCCTGTGTGCAGAAAGTGACTGTCATCACTATTATGAATGGTATTTTACATAGGATTTGTAAAGACCAGCAATTACTTCATCCTTCCTGCCTCTTCTTTGTGCCAGTTTCTCTTAGTGCTGCAACCAGCCAAGGTTCAGCCCGTAAGACATCTACTTCCCCACCATGCAAATACCTCTAATAGATTGCCTTATGCTCCAACTCCTTTACTCTAGTTATCTTCCTAATTTGTGGAGAGAAACAGCTTTCTCTTCTCTCCCAGCAGACTGGGACCAGATTTTGTAACTCTGGTTTTGACTTAGAGCCCTAGTTCAAGTTAAAGTTGCAGTTGCTGACCATGGCTGCTTCAACCCCCAGAAAGCCCTGCTGGGAAGAGCAGGAAGGTGGGTGGGAGAACTGAATGGATGGATTTGGGGAGGGCAGGAAGCACACGAGGATGAGTGTATTAAAAAGCACTGTGAATGGAAGTAGAGGCATGGAAGTTGGACAGTAACTGAAATGGTGTGAAAGAGTTAAAAAATCTGTCATTTCAGCTTCTCATTTTTCCTGGATTGAGAGGAAAAAATACGTTTCTCAGAATAGAAAATTCTAAAAAACCTTGAACTTTTGAAAGTTTTTATGCTGGATGTTACATTGCGCCTGCCTGAGTGGGACCAGCACTTTATGAAAACAGAAATTTAGCTTTTTGTTTCCTCTGGCTCGGATTTGTATGTGCTTAAACCACAACCTCCATCAGGTACTGTAGTCTTGTGACTCAGATGATGTGTTTAACCATTTAATTGGAGGTGATGCTGTGGTGTGTAAATGTAGCTGTAGTTCAACAAAGGAGCAAACTACTGCTCCTATGAGGTGCCTTGACAGATCTGGAAAGCAGAGTGGTGATGGATGCAGTCCAAAATGAAGAGGCATAGTTTGGTTTAAAAAGGCAATGCTGTTTGTTTCAGATCAAGTGGTCTCCAAAACAAATCTTTCTTCTTTCCATCTTGAAAAAGAAAACATAATAATTGACATAGTAGAGGTTTTCCTGTATAAAGCATTTGGGTTAGGCAAGACACTTTGATTTTCATTGAATACGCTTTTCACAGTAAAATTCCCAATCCATGCTAGAAAGTGAGTCAGACAAGCGAGATGAATAGGGGTGAATCAGGGTTTTTATGACAAAGCAGTCAGTGAAGATTGATGTGATGAAGGTATCTCTGGTGTGGGTGAAATGGGTACAAAATGACTTTGTGTAGATAAAGTTTGTTGTGGGAAGTATATGTGTCTGAATGACACGAGGAGTGACTTTTTATGTAAGAATGGACAGTCCTTGTGCACAGCCAGTGAGGAATATGATTGCTAACATTTTTAAGTAGCTCCTTCCCACATTTCTTTTAAACCTGATGAGTTTTAAGTTAATGAACTTAACTGGATGCAAAAGCCAGATCTCTGGCCTGTGTACAGTTTCCACTTTCCTAATTTTCAAGAAATCATTTCATTCATGTGTTTTGTTGTTTTTCTTTTTTTAAACAACAAATAACTGATATAGAGTTAGCAGATGGAGACCCTCTTAGTTACATGAAAAACTATTTACTGTGTTCTGTGTATTAGAAACAGGAGATATTAAACAACTCAGATTATTGTATGAATTTAATAAGAATTATATAAATTAGAAAGCAACACGTTATAAAGCCAAAGGATAGGAATTATTTTAATTGCGCCTTCAGGTGCAATTCCTTCAGATCAAAATTATGGGATCTTAGCATCACAGTCAGGTTGTTTACCTACAAGAATCAGAGTGAAAAAGGTTTCACTGCTTCTTCATGGTTTTCTGCTATTACAGTGGATGTTTTCTGTGCTGTTGTTCTCTTTTCCTAATTTGCCTTTCATCACTTTATGCTCTGTCTATATTGTATCCGGTTGATGATGTTTATCTCATTTCCTTTTTAATAATTTTAGTAATTGTCCTTCTAAAAATTCTTCTTGTTGTTTTAATTTCTTTGGAATTGTTTAATGTTGGTGTCCATGTTCTTTACTGGTTGTTTCCAAGGAGATGTTTGGTTTCAGTCCCTACAAATTTTCTGAATCTTTCTTACTTATGTTTAAAAATACAAATACTACTCTTTTAAAAGTGTTTCAGCAGCTTATTGACTTTTTTTTTTTCATTTGCTAAATGACTTACAGTTCACATTTATAAAGTACAGTGGTTACCTCTCTGGAACAATGGTAAATATACCGTGGAATCTGGAGGAGGTAGGAAGTCATCTTGATCACTCTCATAACCAGCAAACTGTTTTAACTATAGAACAATGTTAAAACAAGCTTTACCTTGCAGTATTTTAAATACAGAGAAGGGTCTGATACCAGCAAAATATGCAGGAACTTGTTTCTGATGTCTATGTACTAAGCACATGAAGAAATTGTGGTAACACTCTTCAGTCTAAAATAATCTTTTACTGTCTCTTCAAAAGTGCACAAACTCTGGTTGCAATACACGTGCTTCTGTGTTAAATGTTAATGTCCTCTGAGATAGGAGACTGGGGGCATACCTGCACTGTCAGAAGTGGCTCTGCATGAGCTAACTCCAAAGTCAGAAGGAGTGAGGGATTACTGTCTCCCACCTAGTGTCCAGAAGCAGAATAGTTGGGTTTGTTTTTTTTTCACGAAGGCACAGTGCCTGGGGCAACAGTAGATTGCAGCTGAACCTGAGCTGGTACGTTCAGCCTTGGCTTGTGCCATTTGGGGTTACTGGCATCAACAGGTGCTAACTGAAAGCTCTTCACACTGCACCCTGCTGCATGGTGTTAATGTAAGAAAGAAGAGGTGTGTGAAGGTGCCTCAACCCTGTGCTGGCGTGCAGTAAGTCAGTCTCTGCTACAAAGCTTTGGATTTCCTCACTTGCCATTTCTCAGTGCTTGGTATCCCCAGCACCTATGGTTGCCTCCTAAAACAAGTAACAGATACTATTTCCTCAGGGGATGTTGACTCCATGTCTAAAGCAAGAGGTTGTGAGCCAGAGACAGCATTTTCACTCCTAGTCAGGAGGTGATAAACCTGAAGATCTTTAGTTCCAAATATTTAATTTTTTTTAATTAACTCTGTGATTTTGGACAAAGCACTAAGCTCTCTATCATAAAGTTTTAGTCTGTAAAACTTAGAAGACTAGTAACCTGCTTCCTGAAGCTTGGGAGATTCTTCTTTTCAAGGAAAATGTTACTATTTTATGTTATATCATACTGTCTTATAAGTTCTTACTGTTTATTGCAGTAACAGCAGGTCTCATGACATTTCATATTCTTTTTCTCTTAACCTCCCAGCTTTTGCAGACACATGACTGTATAAAAATTTCAGCTTTAACTGATATATGTTTCTAGCTCTTGTGATTATAAAGAAGGAAAAACTTTATAAAGTCACTCCCTGAAGACTAACGGAAAAACTAGGACAAAAATGCAGAGGACCCAAAATATGTTACTTCTTAAAATGAATAATATGTTGGAGTCTAAGCCACAGTGTATGAATATCAGGTTTGGCAGTATTACATACATGAACAGCAAGACAGGAGTGTAAATGTTGAGTATGTGCAGCCAGATTGATACATAGAGAGCTGTTAACTGTCTTCAACTGAGAGGAAACATTTCTTGATCAGGTGGTATAACTGAACAAAGTTCGAGGCAAGGGAAGCAAACACTAAGGATGCTTTATTTCCTCCTCTCCTTCTGTCTCTCCCCTTGGCATATTGCATCAGAGGGGTTAGGGGCAAAGTTTTCTCCCCCTTTTTGTTGCAGCTTTTCTTCTTACTAGCAATTAGAAACCAATAGCCTGAGTTTACCTTCAGTATTACCTTCAGTATTACTATTTTTTATATGCAGGAGCATTATTTTCAAACTGCATTGATGTAAACAAGGTGACCTTGCAAATAGGAAACAGTGTACCTTTCCTGTGGGTGCCAAGAAGTATCTATAGTAACGTTGGCTTCATGGCATTGCTACTTTTTGCTTTCCCTTTTTCCCCAACCTTTTGTCTAGACTATATCTCACATGTTTTAGGTGTTAACTCATAAAAAATGCCTCTACCTGTTCTGTGCTTATGTCCACTACTATTTTCATCATCAGCCTTGCATGTTGTCAACATGGGTATGAAAAAATTGGAGCAAATAAGATCTTGATATTTAATAAATGAAGGTTAAAAAGAATACAATTTCCTGCATGCATCATTAAAAAGAAAAGGAGTATAAATGCTTTTGCAACATTGTCTTTTAAACATTTTAAATTAAAGAGACAAATCCCTGTGTGGAATAAATTGAACGTGTACCCATTGAAATCAATGGAGCTACACAGATTTAAAGCAATTTGGTATCTGGTGCTCTACTGGAAATGCTAGATTAAGTTGGAAAGATATGTACTTGAGATCAGTTCATTTCAAAGCACACCTTTTGCTTGGGAATCTATAATGACCCTAAAAAATCTGAAATACTCCCAAAAATGTGATTTGCACCAAGGAAAAAAAAAAAAACCACAAAACAAAAAACTGCTTTCAATCTTTTTACTGCTTTTACCTGTGAAGATATACTTGAAGTAGTTTTCAAAATGACTGAAGCAAATCTAACAATTTATCATAATTGAAAGTGTCTTAGGAAAATGTCTTCGCAGCTCAATTTCCTGCTGAGAAAGGGAATGTCAGTGTTGTCACTGACCTGTGGCTGTAAGAGGCACATGATCAAGACTTATTAATTACAACATTAAATGTCAAATATATGAGATATCACAGACATTTTATTGGATGCGGGAACTAATCAGCTTGCTACTGAAGCAATTCAATTCTGTGCAGGTTTATTATTCACGCACTTTAAAGCTCAAGGAGTGACAGCTGATATATATGAGGGAAAACTAAGAAAGACAGCAATAGTTCCTTTTAATTGTATTTATTGTATTGGATAAAAGTGATATACAGTTTTCTTTTCTGGTCTTGAAGTGATTTGTCTCATGCTTAATTATTATTTAAGTATCAATGACCAGAACAGAAAAATAACAGCCATCTTGAAAAACACAGTTATCTTCAGAGAACTTCTGTTCTCCAGGCTGTAAGGCAAAGGTGCCCCACTAGTTTTAAGTTAGTCAGCTCCAGTACCTACAACCTTCCAGAGCTCAGCTCAGACTAATCTGACTTGTTGAGCAAGGAAGCTGCTGAACTGAAGTGTGTCCCCTCAGTGCCATCATAGGCAGGGCTGCCCAGGTTGCTCCCCAACTGGAAACACCCCGCAGGCTGGGCACTTGATGCAGGAGCTGAGCAGTAAATGGCTAGCTCACCAAGCTTTGGAAAAAGTGGGTGCATACTTGTGCCTCCTCATACATGAAGAAATTTCTTTGGCCAGACTTGCACTTTACTGCCCAGGGATCAGTGCTCTTGACAAGCTGGAGCCCCTTGGCAACTGAAACTGTGTTTTCCACAGTCTATATGGTGAAATACATGGGATTGCATTAGTTACAAATGAGAAAACCTACTACATTATATTCCTTTGCAAGTACAAAGATAACTCATTAGTGGAGGATAGATGACCATTTCACTAGGACAAGGTTTTTGATGGTAGATTTTTCTTTCACAAAAATGCTTTACATGGCATGTGTGAGAAACTGTACAACTTAGTGAAAATAGAAAGAAACTCCTGTTCTTGAATGATGAACTAGATGGGGACTAGATAGTCTCTTCACAGATTATGCATCTCATTCACATTGGAATATTATGGCTTTAGAATAGAATCAAGACAAATTGTTGTTTCCTCTGTTCTCAGGGACTGCATAGTTATGATTTCAATTCATTAAAACATATTCTATTTGTACTTTAAGTTTGAAAGCAAGATATGACCTTGGCTTAGGAATGAAACTTAGCAGGAGAATATGCATCTACTTAGCCTCTAAGGTTGATATTTTATGCAAAATTTGTTTTGTGAGTTTTTCTTTTGAATTTGAAATGCAGACCTCATTTCTGTTTACCCTAAGTTTAATCATTCATGAACGTATTGATACAAGTATTGAAGATATTGCAACTGAGTTGGGTTTGGGTCTTTTTTAGAATAAATTGAAAATACCCTATTGTTATTTTTCTGGTATGGTAGTGGAAGGACTGAGGTACTGTTATTTTTTTTGTAATGCAGTAGTGAGCCCAGAGATACCAATAAAATCTAAGTTTCTGACTTTTTTTTTTTCTCTATTATGGCTGCTCAGCTCTATTCAGGTAGAATATCCATTTGTTTGCTCCCCAAAGATTTTCTAAAACAAAAAATTGTAGATCTATTTTCTGTGTTTTCAAACTGATATGAATATTAACACCTCTTTGGAACATTTACACTCCTCTCTGTGTTTAATATGGGCTACCAATTCATTCCTTGTGTTAGTATATAAAGCCTTACCTGTAAATCAGGTAGAAGTTGGGAAAGAAGACAAATATCACAGCAGATTTAAGGTTGCATAAAATCCTTGTAACAGTTAAGTCACATACTTGCACAGATTAGCAGTGTTAGAGAAAAACTAGAAAACGATTAGTGAACAATTTTCTAACTTCTTTTTTACAGGTGATTTAACCAGAGGAAATAAAGAGGAAGTGCTAGCATAATTAGATAAGCATTTAACTTGTAGTTAACGTGATAAACACAGTGATACCAGATAAATCTTGGGTTGGAATTTTAGGCAGCATGCTAGTAAGGAGAAGTATGCCCACAGGGATATTTATATTACTCATTCCTAATGGAGCTTTGCTTGGACAAGGGAATGGATGTCATCTTCATACAGTGCCTTCTGGACAGAACTAGCAATAAAAATACACAATAGATTTAATGTGGTTTGGCTGTCCTCTGACCAATAAGTTATTCTGTCAGTTGGCTATAGGCAGGGGCAAAGAGTACACTGAGCTTCATCAGCCTTGCTATTAAGTCTTTTATTATAATACTGTTAAGAAGTGGGCATAAGTTGGGCTGCAAATGACCCATTGAACCTATGAAACTGCAGATCGGATAATAATGGGGAAAGCACAGAAACTACCAAAAATGTAAGCAATCTTGTTGTAAAATAGAATTTTAAAAATGTATTTGTAAACGCATTTTTGGCATTGATAATTTAATGCATTAATCTTAAGGATATGTTGATCTACTCTGCAAGATTTTTCTATTTGACAGTGTCATATTTGAATAATTTTTAGAAAAGGACCTTATTGGTAGGTTGATGATAGTTATATGGTAATCACATTCTAATAAAGCAGAAGTTTGTTTTGTGGTTTACTATAGCAGTTTAGTGTGCAAGATAGGTTCTTTTCAAATATGAAACTTCATTTGAATCCATAGCTAGATGTTATACAGTACCCTATGCATACCTCTGGTGCATATAAAATGTTTTTCCTTTTGCTGAAATGAAGGTGGAGGAGGCATGAAGGGCTCTAGTGTTAATGGGAACAAAAAGTACCATACTACAGTGTGAGCTCTACTAGGACCAAGCTCCTCCATTCAGGAGATTTACTTTCCAAACAGGTATGTAGGTATACTATTCTGGAGATATATATAACTTGTCTTTCATCAAGACAGCTGAAAAAGATCAGGAAGGCAACAAGTTCTGGCACCACTCTCAGATTTTTAACCAAGGCAGATATATTGATGATACTAGCATGGAGCAGTATTGTTGTAGCCATGTGTGGGTGAAGCAGACTACTGGAGATTTTAATCTCTAAAGAAATCTAGCAATAAACTTAGATTCCAACCATCAGTATCTAATAGGTAAATTACAAATTAATTTGAATGAAGAAAACAGACCTGAGTCACCCATTCAAAAAGTGAAATCCAAAATCCCCCCATAAGAGCACAATTAGAACAAATGTGCAGATTTCTGTTTCATACAGTGTTAGTTCCCATTTAAATGGAAATGAAATTATTTCTAATTTCTGCTGGTGATGTCTTGAGCAGGTCTGTGCCCGTTTGCTTACCTGGTTTACAAGAAGTGTATTTCTCCTTTGGGCCAAATGTACTCCCTGTAAAACAAAGGTTATGGCACTAACACAAGCTACTTCCTTGTGGCCATATTCTACCCACAGTTTCTTGAATGCAAATCACTGGCATTACACATGGGTAACTGAAAGCTGAATTTACCCTTGAGTGCTCAGTTCAGTAAAATTATTTTGCAGCTTCCCTGCTGATGGCTAAGAAATCATCCAGCCCCAGTAGTATAACTACCTTTTATTCAGTATTCCCTTCACAAATGTAATGTAAGGGTTGCTTATAAATATACATGCTTTAGTTTAAAATTGCTGTTGAAATTCACTGATTTACATACTACAGGTATAGGGGAAGTATCTGAAAGCTCATAATTAACCATTCCTTTTGTTCAGACAATGAAAAGTGGGCTAAGTTTTCAGATATTGTATTCAAATTATTTTTAGTGATTCTTCACACAATTATGACTGGTTTATGGCAGAGCTGTGCTAGTTAAAATTCCTGATCATCACTATCACTGCCAATGCACTGTGTCTTGTGGTTCAGATCCAATCCTGCCTTGCTCTGAGCACAAATATTTCAACTCCCCACTGTAAATCCTTTCTAATTAGGTTATTTTTGTCTTTTAATCTCTTACTCTGAGAGCCATTAATGATTTTGAACTGAGACATGTGCAATTTGTAATGATTTAGCTTATCTGCCTTTAAAAGACCATTTGTTTTGCTTTTAATCTTTAACAACCCTGTTTGGATTTAAGACTGTCTGCAGTAAATGCCAAAGGTAGAGACAATTTTGGTTACATTACACAATTCTTAACCTTGTGCTGAGACCTCCAGCTGCAAAGTTTATGATACCACCCATGAACAAATTATTAAAAAAGAGCAACCCTAAATCAAAACATAAAGCTTGGATACCATGATAATGGTAGTACTATGTTCATATGTTCATTAACTGCTGTGCTGCTGTACAAAATACCAAACTTTGTGTTATTCTCTTGTTAACTTGAACTGGTAGCTTCAGCCTAATTTTCCATGATAAAATGTCACAGATTATTGGAAATTTCTTGAATCTCAGCTTTCAGAGATCATTGTGGACTGCAGGTTAAATCAAACAAACTGTTTTGAGTGTACCTGCTTTGATTAACTATGCAGAAATTGTTTTAGTGGAAAACAATAGTGAAATCCTTCCATCACATACCAGAATATGATCATTACATTAAACAGTAATTGAAAGTCATAGTAGAAAGGTGAAGATTGAATTAACTTTAAAGATCCTATAAAAGTAGGTTGTTAGATGCTCCTCTACAAAGTTAAATATACATACAACAATCAAGTGGGGTTTAAAATCCCTGTATATTTGTCATATCTTTTAAAAAGCCTTGTAGAATTTTTTAATTTTTTTATTTTTCAATTTATTGTCAACCCATAGATTTAAATGGAAAACTATACATGCTCTGGAAATTTTTGGAAGATCATTGTCAACAAAGAAAATGTATCATTCTTTGTTGGAGTACTTTATTTTACTCAGTAAGTTCTGTAGAAACCCTGGGGATATTACTATATTTCACATCACTTCTTCCTGTACATCTAAAAACTTTTCACTGCCATTTCACTGCCTCTCAGAAACAGTCTTTAACTCCTCTACAGGGTATAGCAATGCATTATGCGTTGCCTTACTGGTAGTGCATGTCTGGGATGTTACCATGTTACAAATGGTTTTAATTCATCAACCATTTATGGTAAGATGGGACGTTTAGCAAAGTTGAATAAATACCTCGAATACAGATGATCCTGTATTAATATGAACTGTAGAAGGATTTTCATGGCATTTTCAGAATCAGCTAACTAGTGATTGTTTATGAAAGGCTTGGTTACATCTAAGTGAAGGTTCTTTTGTTGCAGTTAAATGCAACAAAGGATAAGAAGTTTCAGACGTTTTTGGTTTATTTAGTCTTCCCACCACTTCTGCCCTACACAGCCAGACAAATATATGCCCATGAAACTTTGAGAGCTACCAAGGGTGCCAGTTCACATAAACTAGCACTTAAACATATGTTCAATCCTACTAGACTTGAAGTTAAGTATCTACTGAGAGAGAATCATTTTGGGAAGGATGAGCAGTTTTCTGTTGCAGTTGCATATGACTTTTTGGAAAGGATAATTTTACATACCAGATTGGATTATTCTAGAGCAACCTGAGAAAAATATTATCAAAAGTAGTTAGGATGTATCACATAATAGCTTACTGATGTCCCTCTGTGGAGAATGCTGTTGATTTCTGACCAATGTATTTATCTTTCAAACCTCAGCTAAGTAGAAAATAAAAACCTTGTAAATAAGCATATGCAGATGTAGATATTTACACTAGGTGCATAACCAAACTTAACTCTAAAGGCAAATGGTTCTTTTAAAAAAGGTATTTTTTTTTCTTTTGCTATTGCAAATCTACCAAGTCTTGACCTGGTAGACATGTGGATGGTAATTTCACAAATGGCTTTTAACTAACAAGGGTGTGAATACTGCACAGGGCTGTGACATGCCAGGTGTGCCTCTGGTGAGGCTCTGGGGGCGAGGCATGGTGTGGTGCCCTCTCTCCCTGACGAGCCCTGTTCCATAGCCCCCAGCAAGTTGAGCTGTGTTGGGCAGGGGATGGGTAGCTTCCATCTGGCCACCCCCATGTGCCACCCCAGGCCTGGCAGGTGTCCCACAAGGGAGGCAGTGCTGCTTCAGTAGGGGGCTGACTGGACCTGTGTGAAAATGCAGCTCCAGAGCCAAGGGACATCATGTGCGTGGGGCACCTGAGTGAGGTTTATCCCTGGTGTTTCTCTTGCCATAGCTATTTTTCACAAAGTCTTCTCCAAAGTTGTACTGGTATGCTGTGTCAGAGCACAGCCTGATTGCTCTGGTTGTTTTCTGTTGGTCAAAACAATCTCAGATACCGGCTGATCTCTTGCTGAATTTGTGAACCTGCACAGTGTGATGACCCACCTCTGACCACAAATCCTCTTCAGTGTGAGAGGTACCACTGACTATGGAGTGGGAAACTATGTTAAAATGTCAGTGTTGGGAAAGGCTTGGGGAAAATGTGTTTGCAGAAGAACAAATGTATCTGTCCATTACCCTGCTGCTTTGTTCTCAATGATATCCACAAAACCAGAAATTGTCCCTCATCCCAAACCCATGTTATTGCAGGCTTTCATTGGATCAATTCCTTCAAAATCCAAATCTTATTGGTGTTAGACAGTACGAGAAGTTGAAACAAAAGTCAGAAAGTCTTTTCTTATCAACAAGAGAGCTTGATAATAATTCATTGGGTTGAGAATATGGAGCACAAACAGACGTAACCCCACTTGAATATCCTAGTACTGGAGAACTGCCACAAACTTTGAGGAAGATAAGATACTTTCTTCATGCTTGACAGTCCAGAGAAATTGAGCTGTGTTTATGACATCACCTTATTTTCAGCCCCTTCAGCAGCTCTAAATGCTCCAGCAAGGTGCGATGCTTCCACTGTCACCACATAGACTGTATGTTCTCTTTCCTTCTCCATCCAGTCTATGTGGCAGGGACTTTTCTGAGGACAGGAGTCCTCTTATAAATGGCAAGTTTTCCCCTGCTTGAAATCTGAGAAGAGGCTTAACTGGTGCCTTCTGTGCTCAGTCTCTTAATAAAGAAAACAAGTCTCCTTCTGAAAAATCTCATTTTTTGCTAGAAGGTTCATGCACATTAAATCCTCTGGTATAATTATTGTCTTTGGTCATAGCTTAGTGTCTAAATTGGCTGGAAATAAGCAGAAAGGCCCTTCTTTAAAATGGGAAGAAAGGTGGCTTAAAAAGTAGACCTTAATATTCTAGAGTCCTTTTTTATTAACTTCACGTTTGAGGGAAAAAAAAAATAAAATCTTATGACTTATGTCAGGATCTTTTGTTCACTTAATTAATTTTTCAAGGTATTAAAAATAATTTGTGCAATGTGATGACTACTAAGCTAGTAGGTGAGGATGGGAGTAGAATATGATTTCAATTAATATCCCATCTGAAATAAAAAAACACTCTCAAAGATTTAAAAAAAAAAATCTTCACTGATTCAGGAAAGAACATTTTCTTTGTTGGAAACTAAGCTGTACAATATGGCAATAACAACTCTGTAGAAGAGAGAGTGGGAAGTATGTTGAAGATCAGTCTTTACATTTAACACTTTTAAAAAATGAACCTCAGTGAAGACACCAGGCAGCCATGCTCCTCGTGCACACTCACATTCACAAAGTATGTGTAAGAATATATATATACATATATACACACATCTCTCCTCCTCCTCTTGCTAATTTCTGTGGGTGTTATGATTACAGACTGGGAGGAGATTAAACATCAGAGCACAGCCACATGGTGGCTCTAAGCAAGTTTACTTTGGAAGTGTTAAATGTGTGAAGTGATCTTCAATATATGCAAATTTAAAACTGCTGGGAGTACTGTGTATGCAATGAAAAGAAAATATGGCCTTCTGCAGATGGAAAAAGCAAGCTTATTAGGAATTAATAACTGTCTCAGTCCTAGGGAAATAAAAGAAAATGGTGCACCTTATTCTTACTATAGCAAAATGTAATTAACGGGAAGGTCAGAGGGCAAGGACGTAGTATGCAATTAAGTCTTCCTCAATCGTGCACTACACAGGTAAACACAATACAAGTTTAATAATGAACAAATCCTCTGGTACCTAGCACATATTTTTAGAGCTCTCATTTGCATGAACTCTGTGGGGATCTTATTTCTTGCTATAGCATGTTTTACAGTTCTATATAGAAAATTTAGGAAGACTCTAAAGACATCTCCTCACATCTTTCTTTAGGTGTTCTCTGATCCCCTTACCACTGAAGCATTACTGTAGTTCATTTTTCTGCAGGTTACTTGAGATTTAGTGCTAATGCAGATAAGGCAAAGCTGTAACAAGGCTGCTGCCAACATGTGAAAGCTGTGCTTTGAAGTGATAGTGTAATGAATACCTATGTTAGTTACCACTGGATACATTCGTTACCTTTCAGATGTCAAGCTGTTTCAGGAGGTGATACCAAATTCTTTTTTTTTTCTTAATCCAGGACATTTGATTGAGGATACCATACACATTACATGCCTGTTCACAAATGCATAGCGGAAACGGATTCAGCTCTGATCGTGCTTTGAGCAGGAGGTTGGAGTAGATGACCTCCCAAGGTCACTTCTAACCTGAATCTATCAGTAAATCTAAGATTTAGGTGCAGATCTCTGTGTTAGATTTTACAGTTCTTTTAGGGAAGCAAAATATTCCAGCTAAATATTGGATTTCACCTGCAGTATATTCAAGTTCTCAGAAATGATCTGTTTTTTATTCATGCCTCTCTGCCACTTTACTTTCTCTTGTCTCATTTTCTGTCAAGAGCCTCCAGACTTGCCCTTGATTTCTGCCTCATAGCAAATCTGACTAAGACTCACTTCCCTTTCTGCTTTTGCTTTGCAAACTCTCTCTTCTCCATGGCTCTAAGCCCAGGCCCCATGAGCTCTGAGTAATGTATAAAATGCTGCAAACCATTACACAGAGACACAGCACCTCACAGTCACTGTAATGGGATGCAGTTTTACAAAATAACACCAGCAGAAGCGACTATATTGTAAACTTACCTTTCTAGGCACCATCAACTAAGATTTATGCAAAGGGGCTCTTTAGACTTGGAAACATCAAGAAACATATCAAAAGGGCAAATTCATACACTAAATCGTCCCCTAATCCCCCATGTCAGACCTACCAACCTTGTAACTGCATGACAGACTAGCACCTAATCTGAAAACTGTGTAGTCAGTTTAAGGATGAGTGCAAAACTTACCTGGTTCATCTTTTTTGTCATATATGCAGAAAGGTGTTTGCCATAAATGTAACAGGGTTGGTTTTTTTTTTCCCATGGGCAGGATTCCTTGTGAGCAGAAAGTAGACTGCAGGAAAGGGTCGATGCCCTGCTCCCAAACAATCTGTGAAAATTCAAACTGTGCTAGCTTTAAAAAAAAACAAACCAAACAACCTGGTTAGACTAATTAGAAAATTAGAACAGAGAATATGATTTTGCCAAAATATTATCTCTATTTCTTGGGATGTTGACCTGTAGTGTTTGAGTAACAGTAAGCAATAATTTTTAAAATTGGGGGAATTCCTGTTCAGCCTAAATCCTGAGACAGGAATAAAGGTCTTTGTAGAAAACAATTTTGGTCTCTATTAAGATAGAAACAAGGACTGAAGATGATGAAGAAGAAAGCCATTTTTGTTTCTTTTGGGAAACACCAGTCTGAAATTCAGGTAGTAAGTCCTTTTCTACCAGATACATGACGTGCAAGGCGGCTGAAGAATGGGTGCTAGTGTGTGAGATTCAAGCTTGCTCCCCTTGCACACCCCCTTTTTCTAAATGCTTGGATGCGAGCTGAATTTCATGCACTTAGCTGCTAAAAAAGGTGGTTTTTTTTCCCCCCCCCTACTTTTTACTGCATCAGAGCAAGAAGAAATGAACAGCTGACATGCTAGGCAGTGCGGGGGAGTGCAGAGGTTGAATTGAGGTCACCCTTTGCGAAAAGGGCATGCCGATCCTGTGCCACACATCCACCTCTACTGTGGCCCCATCCTAGCAGCCTTGCACCTGCCTGTGCTGCCTTGGCTTTTATGGAAGCCCTCGTCTTCTGCTTTGTTGATTACCAGACAGGGCTGATGCTGGGGGCTGTCTTGTGCAGGGTGCACCCCAGCCACAACTCCTTTCACTGGTGAGGCTGCAGGCGCTGCTGGAGGTGCACAGCAACTTGAAGAATACAGCCCTAATGAGGCAACAGCTCTCTAAAATGTTCCTTTCTTCTTCGGCTTTAAAACTCATTTACACGTTCTGTATGTGTCAAAACATGTCAGATACTACGAGCGTGATCTCTTGAGATCATGCTAATTCATGACTCCCTTAATCTTACAGCTCTTTTTATTGAATGATTGTGGTATATTTT
This sequence comes from Eurystomus gularis, assembly GCA_013400335.1. Taxonomy (NCBI): domain Eukaryota; kingdom Metazoa; phylum Chordata; class Aves; order Coraciiformes; family Coraciidae; genus Eurystomus; species Eurystomus gularis. The sequence continues at coordinate 216,649 of VZZY01013601.1, forward strand.
ATACCCGTTTTTTTGCTCACTTGTGTTCTGTGGTGTAAGTTGAGGTTATATTTGTTTTCAGGGATATGACTATATTTTGTCTGACAGAAAATAAGTGGTTAGTTTGAAATACCCATTATTGTGCTTATCCCTCCCTTTCTCCTAGAGAAAAATAGGAACGTGGTGGAAAGATGATCATACTACAATGCTTGTATTGGCAGGGGAAAAAGTACAGATATTTTTGATTTTCTGAATACTGTGTACAAAAAGGATAAAAAATCCCAAATGAATCAGAAGTAATTTACAAATAAAATAATAGTAAAATTATTATGAGCTTGAACAATGCTAAAGAAGGTAGTATAGACAGATTCGGTATTTTAAAATGAAGATGAGACAATATTTTCTTGAGCTTGTGGATCTGGTGGGGAGAATGAGTTTCTTTATTATTAATAATCTCCACATAGCTGCATAGAAAAAATGGTGATAGGAGAAATAATGTTACCTATACTCAGTAATGCATATATTGAGACTGATATTTACAGTTCCTTAGACCTATATTAATTTTACAGAAGAAATCTTGTCCTTTTTTTTTTTCCCTTTGTGCTGGTATTTGCAATTTAATATGATCACTAGGAGCAAACTGAAGCTCCTGTACGTAAGTTTTTTCTTGATAATTTCATAGCTAAAGAATGATAGTGATAACTTGACCAAGTTTTTAATTTTTACCAACAATCAAAGCTCGGTTTTAGCTATCTTACCTATAAAATTAACACTGATATTAAGGGATGTATTGTCTTAATTATGATTCAGATATCAATCTGAGATAGCTATACAGAAAGGCACTGCACTCCTCCTTATCTGAATGCAGTGACTCAATAAATACATTAATACTAGTGGTTTGCTTTTCTTCTTATAACGACTGAGGGGCTTGTGCCTGCCTGTTTAATTAGAAAAAAAACCAAAACCATACAACTGACACTGGTAGGAATTTTGCTTGAAGAAAGACTAGAGGCTGCAGTCCAAATGAGATTTCTTTCAGTGCATCTCTCTTTAATTTTCTAAAATTTCTCTATTTTGATAGCACATATGGGAGTGACTTAAATTTGAGCTGAAATTTGCTGCTTTAGGAGTCTAAGCTGGTGCAGGGATGTTGGGCTGTTATGCATTTGTTAAGCCTCTGCTTTGTTGCCTACCTAATGCTTGGACATTGCTAATGTTTATCTAATGCCCAAATGAGTAGCTGGGAGAATTTTGTGCAATGGAGAGGGGGAAGAATAGCAACTGCATTTGTAGAAACTTTTTCTCTACATAATGGCATTCATTCACGACAGCCATCCTCCACCCTGACACAGGACAAAGGGCTTGCTAATGCTGCTCCTATCCAGTGTACTGAAGGCTTTGGGCACACTACACAACTACAGGTTGGCAAGGGCGTGACACTATTAACCAAAGCTGTCTCTCAAATCTCAACTAACCTCAGTACCAAAGTGGAACATGCAGCGAGTCCTTACTTCCTTCAGGCACTGATCTGTTCTTTTTAAGTGGGTGGGAATGTAGGGTTTCAGGCTTCTAGGACAATTTGCAAAACATGTATTAACCAATATATCAAAATTGAAGAAAACTGCATACAATGTTAAATTTGATTTTAAAGTGCTTCATCAGTTAGGTATTAAGTTCTTTTAATCTATATGTTTTTAAGTGTGTACGTGTAAGTAATACATATTTGTATGTATAGGTTTTTCTAAGATACATCCAACTGGTTTATGCAAATCCTGGCAAAAGATATTAAAAATGGCTGTTTATAAATACAAATAGCTGAAGCAGATATTTGCTTTACCATTCCTCCACCTACTGGTATTGTGCTAAACTGACTGAGATACCAGAGCTTACTCGGGAAAAGAAAAGAAATAGAAGTATCCCCAGAGCACAGGCACTGAGTGATTAATTAAACAACAATTTAAGGGAATAATGGTTTTAAGGAATAAATAATGGTTTATTTCAGATGGATGGAAGCTGTATTCATGCCTTTCTCTCCATGAATACACTTCAGTGGTATTGTTACCATCAAAAATATCTAAAACTTAATCTGAGAGAAGTCAGAATTATAACAGATATATTTGGCTATATATGTACAACAGAACCATGTGCATGTCTATTATTTGAATAATGGTGTAGAATTACCTTAGAACAATACAGTATCAATTATAATTAAGTCTTCCAAAAGCTACAATGACTTGAGTAAATGGAGTATGACACTGTCTGAAAAATTCAATGGGGAAAACAAACACTGTCACAAATGGACTATGCTCAGCTACTTGGGGCTGAAGTTTACAAGATATGATTTCTTATCACAATGTAATTGCTGGAGGAGCCCGAGCTCCAAGATGTGCTTCAGACACCCCCATGGAAGCTGTCAGTTCTGCGTGTGACACGGTCCTTGTTCAAGGGCAGTGGATGCTTGTGACATCTAAATGATATTAAGGTAAATCAAACACAACTGTAGGGCCACACTAGGCTCTGTTGCAGAAAAAAAGAAAAAGGTCTTTTGCTTTCATAGAGTCTGTAGCTCCAAGATGGTTCTGTGGTTTCCTGGTTTTTCATTCTTTTACCTTCGCTGTACTAATAGAATACCTCTTTCTACTGGGGTTACCACAGGGTTTTATAAAGAGCCCACCATACTGTGGGATCTGTGAGAAACTCCTTGGTCAGTGAATTCCCTTCTACTGCTAGGTGGATCCATGTAGTCCTTTAAATCCAGGCTCCTTAGCTAAGCCTAAATCAAGGGTGAAGGGGAGGGAGGTTTTCATCATTGTGGGTCTGTGTACTTTGGTCTTTTGAATCCCGATTAGCAGTAGAGAAATATTGGTATCTGGACTGAATGGTAGGAACACCGTGCTCTCTCAGGTCCTCACCTGCATGACAGATCACCAGGACCCTGGAACACCCTGTGGTGCACAGCTGTCACCCAGCCCTGTTGCTCTCCACATTTTTACTGTAGGTACTGAGCCCTTCACACAATCACATATCTGGCTATGTAGTCCTACTGACGTTGTACCCTCCTCTTCTTCCCAAGGCTGCTAATGCCTTTCCTTTAGATAACTTGACTGAAGCCTTGGGACAGGAACAGGTACTCTATTACACTGAAAAGCCACCCAGAGGTTTAGGAAGGTAGAGACCTGAGGAGTGTGCAACAACTCCTTTGGACGGGCAAAACGTACCTCCTCTACCTTGGGGAGGTAGGAGGTAGTAGTTAGTAGGAAGACTCCAGGCTGAACACCAAGAAGGCAATTTCCAACAGTGTTGGAAGACATCATTATAGGAAGAAGCGTGGAGGGGTAATTAGGTGAGTTTCTTCCTGTTCTGTGCTGAACACGGTGCTTAATCTCAGTGGTGCAGAGGTTAAGAGGTGCAGGTCTAAATGTTCATTCAAGGCATATACAATTAGCACTTGTGTGGAGCAAAGCCAGAGCCAGAGAGCTTGTGCCTGTAGATTCCTCATGGAAAAACACTCTTGACTGAGCATAGTCTAAAGTGAGATCTTTTTTCTGCAGAACATGGAAAGGCTGTGTGCTGAATATGAGAGGATCAACACAGCTGGTTTCTAGTATCTTGATTAGAGATGGATGAACTAGTTTGGATAAAACAACAACTGGTCTGACTGTGTACAGACTTCAAGCCGAGCCTGAATTTGGAAGGGGCAAAACAATACAAAGTTTATTTTCACTCTTATGCATTAACATTCATCTGAAGCTCCTGGTTGCACAAAATAGCTGAACGACAGTGCACGGATCGCAATTTACTGACTAACTGGAAAGAAAGGAGGTCACTTGGTTTCTCTTCCTATCACTACATACGCTTCTAGATAAGAGACGTTTTTCTCTGAATCCAGTCATGTGTCTGAATATCTGAACATTTGACCATCTCTATTTCAGAGTATTCAATCTGCAGCAGTTAAGAGAAAACTGCCAGTAACATCACTATCCCTGAGAGTTTTTTTGAAGTGTCTATGAAACTTCTGTAGGGGAGGTTAGTTTGGGAGCACTAAAAATTGCCATGTGAGCCATTGCCACTGTTTTCTCTTCATGCTCAGATGTCTGCATAAGCTTGATGGTGTGGTCACTTCATATATCACAGCTAAAGGGAGGTGGTACTTCCTGCTCAGTCATATAAATGACATCTTGGTACTGCTCAGCATTGTGGCTTTGTGGGAACATTGTGGAAATATTTAAGTTCTGATAGAAAGTGAGCACCCACCTGGTAGCTGTGCTGGAATCTGTGGTTTTTGAAAGTGCATCTCAGTATTTTATACACACACACAAAAGATTTGTCCAAAAGATCTCTTAATGTACAGTAATAAAAAAAAATTGTACAGTTCAGTATTCTTGTTGAAGATAATCATGTAGGCCTTTTTTCAGAGTTATGTTTAATTTCATGAAGATAGAACATAGGAAATAATGTTCTGTGGCCATTCATTTAAACCATGGTTAATCTTTGGAGAGCTATATTTTACAGTGAAAGCTGCTATTTAACATATATAACAGTTTTCTTTTTCTTTTTAATTGCACAGAAGGGATTGTTTCCAGCAAATTAAAATTTCTTTGACACTGATTATTTGGCAATATGAAGATGTAGTATTTTACCTTCACTTCATTTCCTCTAAGTTAATCTGATGATGATTAGATTTAAATAATAAAAATAATGACGAATGTTTCCTTCTCTAAATTACTTCTTTGTCATGTGTACGTCCCTTTGTATTGAACTTATTTGCTTTTAGTAGCTCTGAAATATTCTGACACTAATTACATTTTGAAATATAACCTTCCAACTATGTTGCTTCTGTTGTTTTGCTCATTTCAGATTGGCTTAGAAGTATTGGCTTGTTATTTTATTGCTGAATATTGAAGCTGAAAGCCATATTACTTACATCAGTGTGCTTTCTTTTCCATCTTTAGCTTTGTTAATTAAATTCTGTATCCTCTATACTGCTCATGATTTGTAATGTCTGTTGCCAACTTGCAGGCTCTGCAATGTGAAATCTATTCAATATAAATATTTTTTTTGTCCAGCTGTTTTTGAAAACTAGTTCAGCCATAATCTCTAGCTTTTTCTTTCTTTGAGGTGTACTAAATGACCATTGCATTATATAACAAAAACAAAAATAGCAGATTAAGCATATATTTCTCCAGTTGCTAGTAAAAACAAAAAAAAGATCTGTCACTAAGGTTAGTGGGCTATAAGGGACACAAAGGTATCAGATTAATAACTGCAGCAGGTGAGCCCAGTGCTCCTTCTGGCTGAGCACTGGATATGGGACAGACCTCAGTAGCAAGAGTGTAAGAGGAAGTTACAAATAGCTTTGCATTCTCTGGTTGCAATATATTTAATCTACAAGTGAAAAGATTAATATGTTGCAGGTGACACTTGCCTTATATCCTAAAGCTTTAAACTCCTAAAGATAATCCCAGTGGGTCAGACCAAAGGTCCATTTAATGCTGTATTCTGGCTCTGTAAGAGTCTATAAGTTAAAGTTTAGGAAAGAGTAAAAGAAGAGTAAGGATGTAGAATGATTTCTTTCAGTATTTTTAGTGGTCTCCACCTGTTATCAGTCAGAGTTGTTTCGGTCAGGGAACTCCATATCCCAAGTCTGATCTCCTTCTGTGTAGCAGCTGTCTGTGGATTTCTCTTCTATGTTTTTTCTCCTCTTGAACACAGATTTTGCACCCCACAGCATTGTGGGAAACCCAGATACTGAATAACGATTGGTTTCTTTTTTGTATGTGGAGCCTGGCTCCTGTTATCTTAATTTGATGCCCCCTAGTTCTGATACTATAGGGGAGAGATAAAAAAGTTCATCCCTATCCAGTCTTCATAACAGTCAATGATTTTGTAAAGTTTTCTCATATCCTCCCTCAGTCACTTAATTTTCATGCTGGAGATTGTTAGTTTAGTTGTGCTCTGCACAAAAGCTGTAATACAACTTTGATTTTCACTGTTTTTTTATGTATATATTTCATGGTACTGTATCTATTCTGAGATTAGGGAATACGTAACATTGAAGATACAGTGTACCATGGATTTATACAATGGCATAATGAAGTTCTCCATTTTATTCTCTCTTCATTTTAAAATAGTTTCTAACATATGAATTGTCTTTAGTACTATTGAGTAGTTCATGGAATAATTGATCACTATCGAAAGAACGTGCTCTGAAGCTATAATGCTCAGCTTAGAAGCTATCACTTTAAATGTGGAGGTGAGATTATTTTTCTTCCATCTGACTAACTGCACTTTTACCTGTATTGAACAGCATCTGACATTTTATTGCTCAGCCTCTTAGTCTCATAAGATCCTTCTGCAATTTTGCATGAGTCTTGTCCTTCCTACTTTAATAACTCAGTATCGTCACCAAACTTTGTCGGCTCACTGCTCACCTCCTTTGGGAGGTTATATTTATGTTCATATAGAACAGCAGGGATCCCAGTGAAACTCCACTGATGATTTGCATTCACTGCTTGAGACCCAGTCACATTACAACTTCTTCATCCCATTGTTAAGCCAGTTATCTAGCCAGGAGTTTTCCCCTTGCATCTAGTTCTTCAAAAGCTTTCAGTAAAAGAATTTGTTTAAAACTTTTTCAAAGACTAAATAAGTTATGCAAGATCTGTATCTAGATTTCTGTTGAAATCCAGCACTGAGAACCCCAATAGGTTTTTAAGGCTTTGCTTCCTCTTTGAAAATACATTGACTTTTTCCAAGTAGATCATGCTTGTTCAAGTTTCTATTTATCCTGTATTTTACTAAGATTTTACTAACTGACCCGGTGCAGGTATCAGATTTACATGTTGCTCTTTTGGTGTCTTTTTCCTGCCTTCATTTTATTTTATTTTTTAATGACATAATCTTTTTTTATCTTCAGGTACCAGCACAGTTTTAGGCAGGAGTTTATAACCCACTATTTGTCTGCTTCATCCTCAAGCTCCCTTGAAACTCCTGGGAGGACACCATCTGGTCCCAGTGAGCTCCTACTGTTCATTTTGTCCACTTGTGTCATGACTTTTTCTACAATTATTGCAATTTCATATGGATCCTCTGACGTGTCTCCCAGGCAAAACAATTATAGTATGGGAGTCGAGAATACTTTCCATAGTGAACAGTGGTGTAAAAAATCAATTTGGCTTCTCTGTTATGTGTGCCCCTTCTCTGAGTGTACTTTTTGTAGCCTTATCATTCATCAGACATATAGGCTTTTTGTTGGTTTCTTGTTCCTGTTGGAGGTAGGATATATTATTTTTTTTGTATTGCATGTTTATTTATATTGAGTCTGTCAGTTTGATTTTTGCATGTGTGTTGGTGTGTTTTCATCAGCAGGGCTCAGTCTATTTGAAGATGCCTTATAATATCCCAAACTCTAGTGTTCAAATATCTTGGCTTCTTCCTGCTCTTTTAGAGGAATTTCTTAACAGGGTTTTTCAGAAAACTATATGTTTACTTTGCCATTAGCTCTGGATATTTGGAATGTTCAGTTTGTTTGAAATCCAGGCCCCATGACTGTTCCAGTAATCTGTTGATGAATTCTGAGCAAATAGTTAATTCTTTCATCAGATATATAGAGTAGCCTATAACTGATGTTTATGGATTTTTTTCAAATTAATCCATTTGTACTAGAGATAGTGAAAAGTTTCTAGAATTCTAATCAGCTGATTTCTTGTTAATTTGAATCTGTATAGAAACAAGCTTTAAATGAAAAAAGACACGGAAATTATTCAGCAAGAGAGAACCACAGAGACTTCTATGATTGCTGTAAACATGAGGTATTCCAGACAGGAATTCTCCCACAGGAGCTAACGTATGGAAACCCGAACATTGTGCAGATTCCGTAAAAATTCAGCAGAGCAAAGATGTCAGTTTTTTCTCTGTGGCTTACCCATCTCATTGTACATTTTAAAAAAAAGATTAAAAGAGGATAAATATTGTCAAGGTTAAGTTCCTGTCTTATCATGACAGAAAAGTTACAGAGTACCTCTAACAGTTTCACACAATATCTTTTATTCCTAAATTATGCAATGTGTATTACGGTCATACTGTAGGCAGTCTTTCCCACTGTTTTCAGTGGGTCTTGTAAATTGACATACCACATTATGTTGTCAGTTATAGAAATAATTCAAGATTTCTCAGGAGTGCTCTCTTTTGTGATTTTCATTCCAGGTGAGGGAATATGGAAGGGAGTTTGGAAGATGTCCTGGAGTCCAGATTTGAGATGAGGTTGTGGAAGAAAAGGGTCTGGAAAGGCTCTTGGAGGAAGGGTGAGTTAAGACAAAATGAACAGGGGAGGAAGATTGTCCTATCCCTCCTGGGAAAAGAGAGACAGAGAACTCGGCCAAGGGACTTGAAAGCAGAATTGCTAGCAGTGTTGAGAATGGATGTAGCAACAACACTTGCCCCATGTTGTCTACAGCTATCTCTCAGAAAAGAACATCAAACAGGAGCTGGGGATTCAGACTCTTTTGACTCAATATTGAATTAATGAGTCTTACCTAATCTGAATGACTAAATCTGAAATCCAGATGCTTTCTTCAACCCAATACAACTGCTTCCACAATCACAGCCTGAAATTTACCTAGTTTGACCATTTACTTGTCTTGCTCTCTTAAACAGAATAAAGATACTTTACAAGCCTTTGAATAGCGAATTTACTCAATGAGAATTGGATTCCTAAACTTTTACTGAGTAAACAATGGTATCAATTACCTATTTTGGATATGTTGATTATTAAGCACTCAAGTCTGTGAAAATTTTGGCTGTGGGATGAAGATGCGCACTCACTCTGTCCTGTTAAGCACAAAAGAAAATTTCACCCTGAAAACTAGACATATTTATCTTATATTTTGGCAGGCAGTAGGTTAGATTCCCATGTTGCAGATTGTCATGTTGTGCTCACTGTACAACATGGAAAAAAGGCTAAAGATTATCTACATAGCTCTCATCTGTGGAATAGGTAATTGGCATGATACTCCACTTTTGTTTCTCTTTTTTTTTTTTTGTGTGTGTGTGTGTGTGTGTCTGTGTTTATTGGCTACCACAAGCATTATAAGTTTTGTAAATGCAGCTTTAGATATTTTAGTTAGCCCTGACTGCCTTATAATTAATTCTTGCCAGGGCATCTTTTCCCCATTTTATCAAGAAAAGCTAAGGAACATTAGTATCAAATTAGGAAATTAACATTGAAAAAGGCCTAAAAAGCATAGGTTTTGCTGACTAAGGTCATAAGGTCATGAATTTTCTGCTCTCTTAAGCATGTGTGGCAAAGATTACTCCCAGGTTTCTCCATTTGCAATGCTATTATTTAGAAGCCTAATAAGCATCCGAGTGTTGTCAGTTGAAAAAAAAGAGAGAAAACTAGGGATGCCAGAGCAAAACAGTTTATGGGCCTCTCTTCATGCACACACTGGCACAAATAATGGAAGAGGATTAAATTTAATCTGCTTAGAAAGAGAGGCAAAATTTAAATGAGGTAAAACACAGAGGGATGCAAGAGAAGCAGAGACAAGCAAAATCACTCTCAAGGCAGTTAGTCAGTGAAGTGCCCATTAGTTAACTGCTAACATGGCCCAGGATACAGCATTTTATTGATTTTTTTATTTTATTTTATTTTATTTTATTGCTAAAAGGAAGCCTCATGTATGTGCATAAACTACATTTCTGCAGGTTAATCTTAGGAACATGTATTTTTAAGACATATAATTAATGGGAGCATCTGTGAATGATATAAAATCAGAAGAAATATAGATATTTTATAGAGAGTAATTCTACCCCACTCCTCTGCTATTCAAGAGATAAGAGCTGAAATGCAGCTTGGAGAGAGACTCAGGGGAGTAACGTGCATTGGAACTTAATGTACAGGAGCAAGAACAAGTCTCATTTCAATGGAAGTCCTCTTGCAAGGTTATGTAAAAGAATTAGGTCATTTCACATTTATTCCAATTAACACAGTCCTCCAAAAGCTCCTGAAGTATATGAAGTATAAGAATTAATTAAAACACTAGGAAAAGGTGCTTCTGTCTGGAAGACAAATAGTGCAACTGGGGATGCTTCTGCAGGGGCAGCAGCAGGCAGGCTGTCTATCTACCTGGAAAAATAGTTTCACTTGGATTTCTAACTTCATAAGTAACAGAGGTAACTGCAAGAGTAGAACAGCACAGTAACATAAACAAATGCCTGCCTGTAATGCTATGTTTGTATATGTTCAAGACGTCTACTTCCCCTGTTGTTAGTAATGTACTGGTTTGTAGTTTAAGCTGGCATTAGGCACCCATTGGATTTCATGTGTGGATAATGAGGAATTCAAAGAATTGGCAGCTCACAGAGGTAACACTACTGTTTGCCTAAAAAAGGACTCTCTTAACATTGCAGCTTGGCAAACAGCACTGCTTTGGTGGAGAAGGTGTACTCAGCAGAAGTGTGGCTTCAAGTCTCTTCTTCCCGTGCCTGACAGAATGCATGTACTTTTGGGATGACCTGCAGCTACAAAAATCAAGTTCTGAGGCTTCACTGGCAGTGTTGGCTCAGTGCTTAAAAATGGTTCCCTGTCCAGCCTCTTCAAAGGCTTCAGAGAAAGCTGCTCACTGAGTTCTCCAGAAAAAAAGACAAATTTCATGTTCATAGAAATCGAAATTTTTAGAGACGTGGCAGAAGAAGAGGGGTGGGAGGGAGACAAAGTTCTCATGTCACCTTCACACAGACTGTTGATAAGGTTTGGCTTATAGGCCAGTCAGGACCAAGAAGCCTCACTGGTCTCTCCTTAAAAATGAGTTGATAAAAACCATGTGTATTTATATTTTCTTTTTCTTTCTTCTTTTTTATTTTTTTTAATTATTAGTGTCAAATTAGATTTAGAAAGTGCTCCTTATCACATGGGATCAAAAAACCTCCTTGTCTTGTTTTGACCTCTTCTGCATAAACTCTTACTAGCTTTAGTGTACCTGATATATTGATTCTGTGACTACAGCTGCACATAAAATACTAGAATTTTATTTTAAGAAACCTAAAGCCAACTAAGGACAGATTCACTTGCTTTCATATATGGTTTTCCATTGTATAAAGGACTAAAAACTGCTTTGACTTTCTTTTCTTTTATCCTTTTTTTTTTTTTACGTTGTTTTGCTGTGCTTCTTTAAGAGGACTTTAACTTAATTTGCCCTCTTTGCTTCTGTATATCAGGTAATTTACCTGCTGTCCTTCTTCCCCTTTAAAATGGCAAAGAATTATTGGACAAGGTTGGCTTTTCCCCAGAATGTTGCCATTCCTTTTCATGTGGAGATTATACATGCAATCATTGAGTAGTAATCTTCTAAGTCTCCTTTAACTGAGGTGTGGATGTAAATTGCTGTGGTGATTAGAATACGATTAGAGAACACTGTTCTCCTTATCAGTTGCAAAGAGGAGGAGTTGGAGTGTCTAGACTTCAATTGAAGAAAAGACCTTACGTACCTGGACATCTAGAGAAAGGATTTCAACCTAGGAGATCTAAAAAATGCAGATTGAGTCTTGCAGTGCTTGTGCTCAGCACTGATTTCAACTTGCTTCTTAGACATTTGGCTGGAAAATGAAGCCAAGAAACTTAAAAACAGTAATTCAAACATATTACTATCATATTGGAAAACATTACATACCTATTTATGACAAAAAAAAAAGCTATTTATGACAAAAATAAGCACTGTCAGATTAATGACATGCCTAATTCTGAAGGGGACTTGTCTGTGACTTTGTGTGGGCTCCTCCCTGCTAAAAAGCCTCTTCTCCCCACTAACAAATAAGTAAGCCCTAATCTGTATAAGCTATATTATAAGGCAATTAATAGTGTTCTTCCACCGAGGTCATTCATCAGCCTATGTGCTTCTCAAAGATTTAATATATTGATTCTTCTTTGTTCTATTTTCCCCTACATCCAATATCTTTAGCGCAGTTGCTAATTATTTATTTTAGTAAAAACACAAATGCTCCAGTGATCGTTGCCAACAGTTCAGCACTAATGAGCAGCTCTCTTGTAACTAACCATTGTGTACATTCAATATGAGAAAGCAAATCGGTAAGGAAAAAGCTTTAAGCAATGTTATGTTGTTATAGATAATAGTGAGGAGTGGAAAAAAATACTAAAAAGTTTGACTATCATCCTGAGAACTGAATATTATTGGACCTTAAGTATTATCACTACTGCTACTATTGTTATTGGGGCAGAAATGTTTTGTTCATGATGAAATAACCACGGCAGTGGAGAACTACTAACATTGTTTGCAGCAGTTACTTTCTGGCTGAACAGAGAACAAGGAAAGCTTTTATTTTATCCTAAAATGCCGTTCAAGGTAGCCTATAAATCCAACACATTTTTATCTTTGTCAGACATGTCAGTCATTTCTGAACTCTGTAGAAAATCTTTGCGGTATTAGTAGAAATGTGTAATTTTTCAAAAAGTTAATTAATTTAACAGAGAACAGGTTCTGATAGCAAATGGTTTATTCAGCCTCACTAGAACTCTCTTCTCCAGGGTCTGCGCTAGAAGTCAAGATCCCATTGTCTCATCTGCTCTAACCACCTGCATATCCCTTGACTTTAACAGGTCACTAATTTGTAAAGCAAGGAGGTGCTGTGATACGAATTCTATTATGTGGCTTGAATGCATACGGCATCCTTTCAGGAGGATCTTCAATAGGATCACTTTCCTTACTTCCTTGTTTTCATGGAAGTTGTAAGAACTTAATCTTTTCGAAAATAAATTAACCAACTAATGTGAAAGATTGTCACACATCTCACACAACTTCCTTTTGGTATCTGTAGTGTTTCTACATCTGCCATGAAGTATGCACTGGAACTTGGTGCATAAATTCCAGTAGCTGTCTCACCCATGTTGGTGAGACACCAAAGTTTTGTTCATCGTTCATGAACAGGCAGTCTCTGACCTCATCTTCACCTGACTCATTGTTTTCAAGACTGTGTCCCGCAATGTCTAACACATATCTTGCAGTTCAGATCTCTAGGCATTATTCTGAATTTTTGGCTCACTTAAAACACAGTCCGCATGTACTGGTGGACCACTATTATTCAACCAAGAGCTTCATTTCAGTCTTTGGTAATCTGCTGCATATCATCCCTAACCATTAACTCTTCAGTGTTCTGCAGAGTCGAATATATTTCTGCCCTTGTCCAAGTCATGTACACATGCTACTATTATAGTTGTAAAACTGTAGCCATTTAATTTCCTGTTATAATGTAGAAGCCTTGTACCCATATATAGCATTTTAATTCTTCGAAGTGTTCAAAGTCTGGTGTAACAGAGAACTTCAAAACATAGATCTGAGAGAGAGATGGGTTCTCTCTCTGAAAGAATGTCTAATTATTAGTTCACCTCTTTCCTGTGTGTGTGCTTTACAGGTATGTGGCTACTCATCTACCTAGACTTGTGCAAGGCATTTGACACTGTCCCACGTGGCATTCTTGTCTCTAAGATGGAGAGGCGTGGACTTGATGGATGGACCATTCAGTGGGTAAGGAACTGCCTACAAGGTCACACTCAAAAAGTTGTGATCAATGGCTCAAAGTCTAGGTGGAGACCAGTGACAGGTGGAGTTCCTCAGGTGTCTGTCCTCGGTCCCGTGTTGTTTAGCATCTTTGTCAGTGACATGGATGGTGGCATTGAGTAGCATTGAGTGGATGGTGGCAAACTCAGCAAGTTTGCCAATGACACTAAGCTGTGTGGTGCAGTGGACACACTTGAGGGAAGGGAGGCCATCCAGAGGGACCTTGACAAGCTTGAGAAATGGGCCAATGCAAACTGCATGAGGTTCAACAAGTCAAAGTGCAAGGTCCTGCATCTGGGTCGGGCCAATCCCAGGCACAATTACAAACTGGGTACAGAGTTAGTTGAGAGTAGCCCTGAAGAGAAGGACTTGGGGGTGTTGATTGATGAGAAGCTCAACATGAGCTGGCAGTGTGCACATGCAGCCTAAAGGGCAACTGTATCCTGGGATACATCAGGAGGAGTGTGGCCAGCAGATGAAGGGAGGTGATTCTCCCCCTTTACTCTGCTCTTGTGAGACCCCACCTTGAATACTGCATCCAGTTCTGGTGCCTCCACCATAAAAGGGACATAGATCTTTTAGAACGAGTCCAGAAGAGATCCACAAAGATTATTCTGGGGCTGGAGCGTCTCTACTATGAGGATAGGCTGAGGGCACGGGGATTGTTCAGCCTGAAGAAGACTCCGGGGTGACCTTGTAACTGCCTTCCAATACCTGAAGGGAACCTACAGGAAGGATGGAGAGGGACTTCTCACAAGGGTCTCCAGCAACAGGACAAGGAGAAATGGTTTTAAATTGAAGGAGAGTAGGTTTAGACTAGATCTTAGGAAGAAGTCTTCAGTAGGAGGGTGGCAAGACTCTGGAATAGATTGCCCGGAGAGCTTGGGGATAGCCCCTTCCTGAAGGTGTTCAAGGCCAGGTTGAATGAGGCCTTGAGCAACCTAGTCTAGTTCAGAGGTGTCCCTGCCCGTGGCAGGGAAGTTGGACTAGATGATCTCTAGGGTCTCTTCCATCCGTAGCCATTCTATGATTCTATGATACCGAGATGCACCTTCAGCCCAGTGCACTGAAGGAGATCACATGTGAGTCATTCTTTAAATCTTACTGAAAACAGGTTGAGATATGTCCTTTTTTTGAGAACTTCATCCTACACTGACTTCCTTACTGGACGAATTTTGATCTATTCTGAGTTTCAAGAAGATTTGTCTTATTGTATTTTAAATTTTTTGTTTTGCACTAGTTTCTGCCGAAAATATTTGTTAATTTTAGTTAAATTTGACTGTTTTCTTTTCTCAGCACTAGATATTTTGTCAATATATAATTCTTATATCATCACAGCTTTATTCAGAATAATATCTTATTTCATTGAAATGAACACTAATTCTGAAAGTAGTCCCACTTTTATGTGAATGTCTTACTGTGAAAATATTTTCCCGTTACTGTCTTTTCTTCAGCCTAAATGTTAGCAGGCGTATCTTGCACCGATTTCCAATCCTATTGTTGCTCTGCAGATAGTTTCCTTCTTGCCTGCTGGTTCAGAAGTGCCAGCAGTCTCTTGTAGTCAGTAAAAAGGTTGCCTTGTATTCAGATAAGCCATGTATCACCCCCTTTGTATGTTGTAGCTGTTGTACTCAGAATCTCCTTGCCTTAATTTATCAGCTATAGTGTAACGTACATGTTCCATAGGATTGACTTTTGTCATTACCTGCTTACAAATTTAGAGCAGTAGCCACGGCCTGTTCAGAGCAAAGTGTGAATACATTGCTGAAAGTAATAGTGGAGAAAAGGCAGTGGAAATCAGAAAATTCTGAAGCTATAAAAGATACAGTGATTGTTTGTATGAAACAGCTTTGCAGATTTGTTGTGACAGTGCACAGTTTGTTTCTTTGTTGCAGACAACATTTTCAGAAATGATGCAGATAGGCCTTTTGAAGAACAAATTTATCTCTTTTTTGAAAGGCAGCACCTCAGACCACCAAAGAACCCCCCTCCCCAAAGCCCCTTTACCCCCCGTATTTGTGAAAGGACCGGGCATATAGAGCTTAAGATAAAGGATATTTATTTATTCTGTTGAATTACTGTGTGGCAGAAGTGATTCTCAGCATGATCCAGCCCCTTCCTGTATATCATCACGGCTGCAGTACGTGCTTTACCCACGTAATCTCTCTGGGTCTTGGGCACGGTTGTGGTTCAGCTGGCTCTCAGCCATGCTCGTACAGTGAGTGAAGGCAGAAAAATCAGACTGTTTGATCAAAACAATGAATTACAATGGTTTGGATTGGTTGTTGATGGGATTTCTATCTGCTGTCACAAATGTCAAGGTGACGAAACAGCTTTACATAATACTGAGTAGATGTAATTCAGGTAAAGTGAAACTTAAGCATCAACTCTCTTTTCTCAAATAATTTTTATCCCATTCACACTTATACACCTTAGAGAGGTCATTAGGGCAGTTCTAACGTAAAGAAGATCACAGATCAGATTTGTATTTGTTTTTCAAGTCCTACAATGTCAGATAACAGAAACCATGTGGTTTAGGCATGCCAAATAATTTTTTTGAGCCAGGCAGCCTTTCTTCCACATTGTCTTTGTACAACTTACTGAACTTGCTAAGAATACTTAATAGATTCTATTAAGTTTTGTTAAAGTAATATTTTATTAATTTAAATTAATTATAGCTTGATATCAGCTTGTTGAAGTTATGGCTGTGCAGTGATTAGTATTAAAGAGGAATTCTTGGTTATCTTAGGCAAGGAGAAGGAATAGAGGTTTTGGTCCTAGCCCAAACCCATCAACTATTAATAACTCCGACATAGACATTGGTATCTAAAATGGACATTAAAGTAGAAAAGCAGACAGAAATTTTTAGATTATGTGAGGAGTCAAGTCTTTCTCAGGTCCTTTGTGATGCTTCCAGTCTACTGAGGCTTTTTAACTAAAACAGCTCCTGTATTCTGTCAACCTTCAGATTAAAATAACCCTGAAGTGAAAGTATTGTAAGGAAATGACATCCCTTTTTTAAAGACGGTTCTTGCTGAGGAACAGTCTGCCTCGCTTCCTCTGATAACTTCTATAGATGTGTATTAATGGAAGCATTCCCTCAAGTACGAACAGAGTGGAAGAAAGCGCAGTAGGGAAGACAGTAGTGTCCACATTCCTGCCCTCCTCAGCCTCTCGTTCTCCATGTGCTCACCTACCCCCACAGAAATAAGAGCTTTCAGGGTCCATTTTACTTGGTGGATAAGAGGGTTGTTTCTCAGTGATGAAGCCAAAACCCAGTTTCTGTAAGGTTTTCATTCTCAGCTGTATTACTTCAACATTTTCTGTCTCAGTTGTATACATTATGGAGAAGCTTCTTTTTGTCTGTGCTGGGTTAGAGACTACGGAAGAACCTGCCTGGATGCAGAAAATTCCCTCATGACTCGGAAAGAGCCCTGTTGAACAGGCACATTGTGCTGTTTCTGGTCTATGTTATGGAGTGAAGGCTGCTGCTGGGAGCAGCTATACCCAGGTGGCAGTTTGCTTTGATCTGCTGGTCTGCTGCTGGCTGCTGCTGTGGGCTGCAGTAGCAACTTACTCTGTGGCTTCTCCCATGATGAGTTCAGGGATCTTGCTCAGCAGAATGGCATCAGGTTGAGCTGCAGGAGGTAGCATGATCTGGGGATCCCAGTTTGAGATATAATAGGAGGGAGAGGGTTATCCATGCAGGAATTATACAGAAGTGAGGTATGAAGAAGAGGACAGAGAAAAAAAAAGGCCTTCTCTTGTGCCTGCTTGCAGATCTATGCAGAGCTGGGAGTAAGCACTGCCGGTGGTGATGATATTTGCTGCAGCCAGTGATACCCAAGCAAAGAAAGCTGGTAAACCTCTTTCCTAGCTGTTGCACCAGACACGGGAGAATTTTAATTCCTTATCAGCCTGAAAAAAATCAATTCCATATTTCTTATCTCCTTGAGGGCAGTCAATTATGGGGTCCTCTGGAAAGAAACCACACTACTCTCTTCATAGTGAAGCTGTTCCAATTCTCAGAAAATATTGTAAGATTTGTTGGGCCGCAGAGAAAAAAACAATGACAGGAACATCACTGTATAGCCTATTGGTTAAGCATTCTGTGACAGAAAGGAGATATGGGTTTTGGTCCCTGCTTCACAGAATATTACTGCACTTCCCAATACTGTAAAATAAATTAAAAACTAAATCCTGGTGATGAATCAGTTGTTTCTAGTCAAGATAACTGGCCTTGAAAGTCTGAACTTAATAAAGTACAGGGTTAATTGTTGATGTGGCAAGAACATCTGAGATTTCTTTTCTTGTTGATATCTTAGGCTTGTCTTTAAGTCTGCAACACTAAAAAGAGATATGGGACTACAGCAAAGGCATGAGACTACTTTGAAAAATATTTCCTAAGGAACTTCCTAAGGCTTGGCACTGTGTACTGTTAGTTTTACAGTATTTCTTTCTGTAACACTTCTTTCTGTTTTCCTTCCAAGAAGATTCTTTTAACTTTTTTTTTCTCTGGCCTATATTCTTTCCTCCCATAGAAATATTCACCTGTGCTTGGCAGCATGTGAGCCTAAATTTAAGATGCATGACTTTCTCCATTGGCTATGTAGTAAGCTGGAGAAGATTAGGGCTTCGTGTAATCTAATTTCAAGTTTCTACAATATCTAGATCTGCACTAGTTTTCTATACTCCACTTTTCAAAGGAGAGAAATGTTGGTATAAAAAATATTTGATTCATTCTAAGTGACAGAAACTGTATCAGAGGAGATACCACCTAGAAGTAAATGCTTCTCTACACTGACTGTTGACTACTCCATCTGCACATAGACCTGTACCGAGGTATAGTCTATTGCTAAACAGCATCCATATCAGGCTTAGTTGCGTGCCTGCTGTTGCACTTGTTAGTTTCAAGGGTTTTCTAAAATGTAAAACACAGTGAAACAACTTAAATGGTTTGGGAACTAGTTAATGAGGTATCACAGTATGCTTATTACAGCTCATGATGTTGCCAATCAGCCACTCAGTTACTGATTATTGACTCTAAAGTCTAACATAATGTACACTAGTAGGATAGTTGCACAAAACTAAGCTGAATGTTGACTCTTAACTTTGACTTTCTGAAGTAGTCACTGCTTGTGTCATACATCTGTGTATCTGGGTTGCTAAAAACATACAGGAAGTCTCCTTTTTAACCTTTGTAAGACACTAGGAGGAGATTGGTGTTTCCAATACTGCATGAAATGAGTGTGAGTTGAGCATAAAACTAGAAGCTTTGTGACTGATGTCTACCTGGGATCTTTTCTTATGTTATCCCATTTGATTGGTAAGTATATGCCAGCCAACAATGCCTCCAGTCCGGGAGAAAAAGGAGAGGGTATAGCTACCAGTTTAATGACAACCACAGCCTCACACAGGAACACATGCCGGCTTTCATTAGGAAAGGCAACAGCTCCCCAGGTACAGGAACTCATCAGAAACTGGGAGCCAGGAGGGGCTGCCTCTTGCAGAGTAAAATGCTGTTAATCAGCAGTTCTCTGGGCAGCCTGCTTCACTGTGCCCAGAGGAGCTCAGGAGGCCTCTAACTCTTATCTGACTCTCTCTGTGCAAGACAACAATTCTCTCTGAGTTTCTGCAGATGTTTCTCTCTTCCTTAAAATGTGGTCCTGGAAAGGTTTAAAGCTTTTTTTTTTTTTTTTAAAGTAGTGGTATTGAATGCCACTCTACTTTGTATGTGTTGAACAAGTAGAGGTCTGCAAGACTCAAAGCTACAAGCATTTTAAGTTCTGATCTGACTTTTAAAGTCCTGCTGTGCTTTCAAGTACAGACTGACATTTGGTAGCAAATGGTTGATTCCCTTCCATATCTAGCCTGTAGGCTGAGGACATATGGAACGTGTAAATTCATTAAATTTTGAGGTTCTCTGAGCAGCTCAACAGGCTTGCATTGCATGTCCTCAACTAGTTTTAAGAAGCCATCATGTGGTATAGTAGTATGCAAACATATTAATCAGGCTTCCCAAAACCAAGCAGCTATGATAGGCTCTCTGGCTAATAAATCTCCTTCTTCATAGGATTCACTGTTTTGTTAACTGCGTTGTGCTGCTAGAGTTGCACTATTTCCAGTTGCAGGCCTTGCAGCAGTCAGTGCAAACACAGCCATGTATGCACCATGCTCTGGTGCATGCTATGTGTCATCTTTTCACAGTTAGTGGCAAAAGGAAACAAGGCAGACTAACTGCCCCAAGCATTCAAATGTTGCTTTCAAAGCTTCAGAAAACACAGAAGACTGTGTAACCAGTCATGGGATTTTTTTGGTAAGTATTTCCAGGTTGAAACATTCTCACAAATATGCTGACTGTGAGAGTGATATTAGAAAATTCTGAACAGGAAAGAAAGATAAACCACGGTGTAAACGTCTTAAATTGAGATAGGGTGAGTAGCCCAAGCATCTGCATTCACACAAGGAAAGAAAGAAATGGAATCCCGGTGAGTGGCAAGTTTAAATGTACATCAAGAGGAGAGACAAAAAATATGGACTAAAGCCTCCCTAGAGACACATGCTATAAATCATAGACTTTTTTTGATAACATCAGTTCAATAACTACAACAACAAAAAAGATTATTTTTTAATAACTTTGTCTCCAACTAGGCCAGTACCTTGTAAAATCAAGAGAATGAGTGACAGACACAAATATCTTTCAAAAGAGACAGAGTCCTTTTTTAATAATGCAAGTTTAACTAAATTATAAATCATGTCATGGTCTTTGCCAAAAGAAATCCCATGTCACAGCCCTCACTGACAATAGCTTGTATCTCAGCACCTATGATGCCAAAACTGCTGCTCAGATACAAGCCTTCCCTTTTATTTGTGTGCAATTTCCCCATGATTTTTTCCTCTGCCAGTTTAATTGCTTGGAGACCAGATTCCAGATCAGATAGCCTCCATGGACAAATATAGATAAATGATGCTATTGCTACAGGAATGGAAGTCATGGGAGCTTCTCACAAGAACTATTCCTGTTCTTTAGGATCACTTTAAAAATTTGCCAAATTGCCTTTGGACTTTATGTATGTCTTTTAGGGGAACTAAAGACAGGTGAAAAGAAAGTTAACCTGATACATCATTCAAGTCAAGGCAGTCACAACTTCTCTGCTTGATAAAGAGTAGGAAATTTTCCATCCATACAGTGTCCTATTGCCAAAGGACATTGGGACTCTGTGCCCTTCATGCATTCTCCGCAGTCATGGGGGACGGGATAAGTGGGGTTTCCTCTCAGCCCACCATTTCTCTCTACAGCTCTTCTGCATTGGTTTACTGTCCATGGTAAGACTACCCATACTAACCTACTACATCTTTTCTTGTTTCAGAAAACCAGCATCAGAGGAGCTAGGATTCACTCTTCTTCCTTTTGCTTCATCCTTAAAATGCTATCTGACATATTCAGTATGAAGAAGGAAGACATGCAAGACTGCTGCCCCATTTGAGGAAAACAAGAGTATGGGAGAGCATTTCCTTAGGTACTGTTGATGAGAAGACAGCAACATCTGTCAGTTTTTATATGCTACAGAGTATTAAACATGGATGTACAATTCTTTTGTGGCACATGAGCAACAGATGAGGATGTGACAGTAAAAAATACCTGAAAATAAGGTAGGTAATGAATTCACAATTTTACACAAGCCAAGTATTAAAAAATCTTGAGAATACCTTAAAACACACAAGCTATTCCTTAAAAATGATATTTTTGAGGTTTGGCGTTTTTTTGTTACATTTGCTTATTATTTTTGTCATTTTTTATTATTCTTCTCAAAAAAGTGTAGACTGTAAATTTATTTTAAAGAAAAATAAGATAGATTCATACAGTCTAATAATTCTAGCACCAAGGAATACTTTGAGTAATAAAAAGGAAACCAACCAACCAAAAACAGCAGGACTAACAGGACTCCATGAGACAGCCAAGGTGCTAAGATTGCCAGCTTTGACTGAGATCCCTCAGCTTATATTTCTGGAACTTTTGCTGATTTAATGGAAGTATTGCCCAGAGGTAAAAGAAGAATGTCAGTCTTTAGCTAGTAAGTGTTTGAAGCAGCTTGTCACTAATAAGATTTTTCTTACCACTCTCAGCCAATCCCTTTTTCCCCTCTCTACGTATGAGCTTGTGATTTAAGAATGTATGAAGTCAGTTCTCTTTCATAAGATGGGGTTGCCATGCTTAATCAACCTATTAAAGGTATCAAAAGGGTGGTTTATTCTCTTGAGGATTTATGCAGTGTTTCTGTTTCTGTAAAATGCTATCTCAAAAAAAGGCAAAAAAAAAAAAAGCCACTCTGGAAATTTAGTGCTGTTGCCTGACTTGTACAGGAAGAAAAGATATAGTGAGGTGCTCTATTCCCTCAGCCAGCACATGTTTGTGAGATGTTTCTTGTGGGCAATAGTTTGTTAGTGGGATGATGTATGTTACCTTGTGGAGGCAACAGTGCACTGTCATTTCTGCAGTTCCTCCAAAGGATTTTTGCCAACCATACTATTTTTCTGAACAGAGCACAGCTACCCATTCTGCTCTGACAGGGCAGGATATGCTGATATAAATCACACTATGGCTCCTGAGCTCCGATGAATCTCATAAAGTGAGAGGATAGTCTGCTGTAATTAAATTGTGGAGCAATCTCTATAGAAAAACATGCTTCCCTTAAGGTATAATATGTTTTTAATAAAAAGGATAGCTCTCAATGCAATGTATTCCACCCTAGCCGCCTGACAGTGCTTAGGTATGCAGGATGTTAAATCAAACCCTTGCAACAATAAAATCTGAATTCTGTGATGCTGTATTTCTTTTTGATGAGGAACTAATTGTACCATATCACTGACATGCTGAAGAACTGTTGCTTAAAGATCAAGCTCCAACATCGGTAAGCACTTTTTAAAGTCACAAACTTTCAACTATGAGAAGAGGACTTGTTTGTATTCTGTCAATTATGTTAGGTAGTGATTTTCAGAACTACAGCCAGAAGAAGTCCATTGAGGTAGCAATTAGAACTATGGTGATTTGTTCAGTTCTGATTGTTTTACTTAATAATTTTAATATACAATGTACAGAATTACTGAAGATGACTGATGTAAAATAATTCTCATAAAGCAACTCAACTAATTAAAAGGCATAAAAATTCTGCATTCAAACAGCCTAGCCAGTATCTATCACCATCAGAAGCCTTCATTTCATGAAAAAGAAGCCCTTCAGTGAAATTCCAGTACTGGCTGCCTAAGTGGACTGTTTAGTTTAATTGTCTCCTTTGAGGGTTCTTTGGTTTTAATAATGAATGCTGTTGTACCACCTGGAAATGTGTTTATGTGCATGTGCTTGCATGCACACACTTCAGAAAGTTTCATGTAGGGAAGGACCTGGCCTTTGCCACCAGGAAACAACACATGGTATTACACACTTAAGCATGGCCCTCCTTTCTTGTATAGAGGCCAAAATAATTGTCATGTTTGCAGCTGAGAGGAATTTTCCATTTTGGCAATTCGGTAGACACATTTTTTTTTCTTTCTCAGCAGGGCTTAGTAAAAGGCTGATTCATTCTTATCTGACTTTTCTGAAATGTAAACTGTATCAGGATACTTCACCCTAGCTTTGTATGAGGGCATGTTTAAGAGTACTGACTCATCGGTTCTTCGGTTGGCTGACCAGACAGACAATTTATTATAAAATTGGAAACCTGAGGGTAGGCTGGGGCTGCTATTTCCAGCTTGGCTAGCTACTTTCTCTGCCTTTCTCATGGATTATATTTCTTGAGCATTTCTGGTTGGAATAGGAAGGTGGGCAGTCAGGAAGAAAGAACAACCCTGTATTTCTCTCTTTAACATATCTATATGATCCCCCCACTGCTATGGCATCTGAGCAATTCCTATTCTTTACTACAGTTACCTTCACAAAACTTAAGTTGTGTGGAACACCCCTGTTATCTGCATTTTACTGATGGAAGCTGAGAACCAAGCAACGTCTGTATGCATATCAACAGGTTTCTGCTAGGGCCACACTTTTATGCATAAGTGTTGTAATTAGAGCACTTGAATATGAAATTCAGCCTGAAGAGGTTGCATTTTCACTGTCTAGTTCCTCTGGGAGCGCCACAAAGGCAACACTGTTAGGTAGATGGGCTGAGACAGGAGCACGGACTTTGTCCTCCTGGGGGAGATGGCATAAAGGGCACCACAGAGCTGAAGGATGCTAGGATCTTAGGAAAAGATATTAAGGAAATGGTAATCTGACGTTATGGCCCAGTGAGGACTAATCTCCCTCAGAAGTGTATTTGAGGATGTGCTCTGTGCCTGAGAGACCGCACTGGAATTTTTCAATTTGAGTATCACGAAGTGAAATGTATAAGCTGATCAGACTGCAGTGCTCAGAAGCAGGGACAGCTCTGCATGAATCTCTTTTGAATAAGGCAAAAACAGACTGACTAGAATCAAAACTGGCTCAGGCATTATGAAGGACTGCCTTCCACTTAGTTTCCCACCAGCCTTCCTTGAAGCAACAGTTGAAGAAGTGGGTGCCTTTATTTCATTTTTGCTGTTGGTTTGTTTGTGTGGTTGTAGGGTTCCATATAGGAATATAGAGTTTAGGAATCTATATAGTCTTAAAGACAGAGATGTAGTGCCATTCAGGGAAGATAAAAAATAGCTCAAACAGCAAAAGGTCAAACTAAATACTGAACCAAATCTAGTGGAATTCAGGAAAGCTGCTGCTGGGTAATGGTTTATCCATCCCTGCTTTGCCCTTTCTGTCTCTGGTTTTCCAGCTGACTGTAAGGACTGGTACCCAAGTACATCAGGGCTATATACGCCACTGAGCAATGGCAGTGTTTATGCATCAGTATCTTAGGGACATTGTTCCATCAGGACTCATAATCTAAGGAAGCATTTTTTGAAGGGTGAATAAATGGGTGGGAGACCAACAAGGAAAATTAAAGTGCTGTTGATTACTTGATAGTCTTCACTGTTTTGGGAGATTATTACTGACTTTACACCATGACCAGAATCACAGAATATATCTGTTACCAAGATACTGTCTCTCAGCTGAGAGAAAAAACTCTATTTCAATAAAGAAATATTGAGCTCAGTCTCATCCTGCTTTTCAAGATAGTCATAGGCTAACCACAATATTCTGCCTATTTGATCAGTTGCTTTCGATGTGCTCAATTTATTATGGGTTGTATTTTCCTTGATTGCATGAGAACCTATAGTTGGAGACATACTGGTACAAGTTCATAAACTTTGATGATTAAATCCCTATAGATACAGTCTCTGAAGCTGCAGCATTCTTTATTCTTTTCCTATATTGTGTGCAGTGATCCTCTGTGATGCTAAAGGACTTTGAAAACTCATTGCAGCCATGTCCGTATGTTAATGATAGGCGAAATGATCCTTGCCTGAAGTTTGTTAAACACTTTGACACCCTTTTTAATTAAAAGTTTTAGAGAAATGAAAGATCATGATGTGGCTTTAGATTCCCAAACACCTCCTACATGTATTTGAATATTGATAAACTCATGGCTCAAAAATGCTGTGATTGCAACTTCAGAAATTTCTTCTGTTCCAGCTTTGTTTAACCAAAGCTTATTTAACATTAAATATTTAGCAAATTTCTTTCTTCAGATCAGCATGCTCATTAATAACTTAAAATATCAACTATCATACATTAAACATGCAAATCTGACTTTTTATTCAAACTGGGTCCTCAGACTCCTACATATAGTTATGATAAATAGCACCTTCTGCAGTGAGTCACAGCACTGTTTCTGTCAAAATTACTCCCTGAGCAATGAGTGAGACAGCAGTCTGGCTGTGTCTTTGGCCAGTGCTGACGGCCTGTTACAACACACCTTTTGGCCTCTGTTTTCCTGTTGCTATGCTCTGGTGATGCATTATATCTAACTGGCTTCATGGTGTCTTTACAGAGGTACAATGATATAACTTCTTTTAGTGTGGGGATTTTGACAGCTTGATCTATGGCATGTTTACCAAATTATTGCCACAAAACAGCTTGTCAACTCTAGCAATACTGGGAGTTGAGGACCAGCCAGCCTCATTCAAGCTATAGTTTTAGGAAAGAAAATGAGGCTGGATTATGTAGATGCCTGGGGGAGCAGGATCTGTTTCATGGTTCTGCCAGACTGTCTTATGTACCTATATGCAAACTTATATAATATCTTAGCCTTTAGCACAGTAAGAGACCCTGGAGCATAGACAGACACCAACTTCATGTGGAACCTGGATCACAGGGAAATACAAGCAAAAAACCCCTATGCAGACATTTTTCTCTGAGCGAAGCATTTGTAATAGGTATTTGAGAAGGATTTCCAAGGGAATTGTGAAGGACTGATAGGGACTACCAGAGCTATTGAACCCTTGAGGGGGTTGTGGACACTAATTAAAATAGGAATATGTACTGAATGGTGTTGACTTTGAAATAAGCTATTATTTCGTATAAACAAAGTAGATCCTGGAAACAGTAAGTAATCCCATCCAAGCTTAAATACTTAAGTAAAAAGTAACTAGTCTTTGTAGGGTAAAAGGAAGTTCTAGGAGACAGTTAACACTGCCTTCCAACTCAACTTCTTTTGGCAAGGAGGGAAACTGAGGCAATGCATTACCCATCCCTAAAATGGGCAAGCTCCTGTAGTCCGATTACAATCACAGATTAGTTGAAATTGGAAAAGACCTTTAAGATCATTGTGTCCAACCATTAACCTAACTCTGCCAAGCCGCTGCTTAACTATGTCCCTAAGTACCATACCTGCAGGACTTTTAAACACATCCAGAGATGGTGATTCAACCACTTCCCTAAGGGCAGCCTGTTCCAGTGCTTGTTAACCCTTTTAGGGACAATTTTTTTCCTAAACCCTATCTAAACCTTCCCTGGTGCAACTTGAGGCCATTTCCTTTTGTCCTATTATTTGTTACTTGGGAGAACTGACTGGCACCCACCTTACTGCAATCTCCTTTCAGATAGTTGTACAGAACGATAAGATCTCCCCTTAGCCTCCTTTTCTTCAGACTAAATAGCCCCAGTATTTGTAAATTGAGAGCATTTGTTATTTATCTTACTAAGCTCTATCATAATGCTCAGTTTTGAGATCACATCACATCAGGATTTAACAGACTTGCTGCTCCTTTGCCTTCAGCACAGCCTTTCTGCTTGCATGCACTGCCAGCATGCCAGTGGTGAGCATACAGCAACGTCTTACATTATATGACTTGAAAAAAATGATTTCATTCATATACTTTATTACTTAACATGAAACAACTATTTTTAAGGATATTTAACAAGAATTACCTTAAAAGACTAGAATGGTTTGAATATGTGAGTGTTTCATTCAAAAAATGTCATACTTTTAGTATTTGTTTTGGTTGAGGCTGTGCTGTTGGACAAAATCCTTACTTGCAGGAAAGAATTTCAGCATCTTTAGCCAATGCTGCATCATACCTCCTATTTCAAACTATATTTAAGCTTGTAGGGCCCAGGCTGTAAGACTGTGAGACTTGCACAAGGAAGGAAAATATTATGAGGACATGGATTGTACTAGATTCTACCCAGGATTATAATTCAGATGTATTTTCTGGGAATGGGTAGTCTTATTTTGACTCTGGCATGATATCATTAAACAGCAATCTTGAAATTCTGAAAACCATACACTCTCTAATATGGTGGCTTAGTTTACATCTGAGCTCTTTATTTTAAGCATATATAGGTCTCACCTGATTATTCTCTTTTTCCTAGGTTTCATACCAGTGATATTTATTAACACAGAAAGGATCTGAACATTGCCTTCCAGCTTTCAGAGAATTTGGCTGAACTGCTATCACACTGCACATTGCCTTTTCTTTAAACTATTTGTATTGCAACTGAGTACAGAAGCTTAGTGCACTACAGCCATGTGAAAACTGTTGTTTTCCTTAATTCTTTATTTTCCTTTCATCCTAACTGATTACCACCTCAGTCAGAATTTATCAGCACTGCTCTGTGCACTGGACTGTGTGACCTAAATTTTATGACCTTGCATCCAAAATCTAATTCTCTGGTACAAACTCATATTTCTCTGTTGATCTTTTAAAGACATTTTCCTCATTAGCATGGCAGAAAAGCATGCAGAAGCCAAGTGAAACAATATGTAATTTTGCATTACACTCAAAATTCCTTGCTGCAGTGCACTCAAATAACCTTCTATTAAAATTGTATTTTCTCCCCATATCCTTTTTTTTCAGTTTTGCAAGCAAATAATCTATCAGTGCTAAGGAGTTATTTATTGTGTCCGTCTTTGATTATTTCTCTTAGCTACCACCCTTCAATTTGGCCATTTTTCTGTGGCTGCTCAGGTAACCACAGTGCTATCAAAGACTTTCTAGCACACTAAAAGTCCCCAGCAACTGTGTTTCCCTGCAAGGGTATCTTTATTTAAAATTGTAATATTAACAAGAAATTATATGTAGCAAGAAAATAAATCTATACTCTCAGCTTGTGCAGAAATCAGATAAGTGATTGTGAGTAGCAACTTCTTTCTTTTTCCCCACAAGGTTTCTCAAAAAATTTAGATTATTTTAATAAACGTGAAACTAAGGACCTCTCCCAGACATTTATATATTCATTTTTAGGGAAAAAAAAAAAAAGGTATTTTTATGTAGCTGCCAACACAGTTTTATTTGATCAAGTCACTTCTAATAGACACACAAATGCTTACGTGTCACTTGAGAAGTTGTGTAACAAATTTCCCCCCAGAAGTAGCTAGAATCATCAGCTAAACAACTTTAGATATAAATTTAAGGTGCTCTTTACAATCATAATATTTTCTAGATCATATCCAGTGATGAAAAATAGGTTTTATACTCAATGTATGTAGAAAACTCACCACAGTAAAAGTTGGAAATTAAAAAAAAATTATTTAAGATGATCTACAAGGTTTTACTCTGATACATGGCATAAGATCAGGCTGATACATTTTCATTTTTACTTGTTGAACATACAGGTCGTATTTAAAGCTGATGTAGATGATGCAGTATCTTCAAAAGCACTGAACTGGGAAAAAGATGTTGCTTCCTAGTCTTGTATTCATCTCTAAGATATTGTCTGACCCTGGAATATAACACCTAAGCTGGATCCAAGTTGTGTTCCTGTTTAATATGCCACAGTTAACAGGAACTGAAGACAGGTGAGGTTTTTGCTCTCATTCACACAGTCTAGTTGTTCTGTGGTACGTAATACACTGCATATTAAGTGAGTCGCTGAAGAAATTATTAGTATTAGAGCTATCTGGGAGAAGGGAGGGGATGAAAACACCTGATGTTTATACATTTCCATCCTTTTTGTTACAAAGGATTGGCAGATCCTGAGGCTCTGTAAAAAATAATGTGGTCCTTTTGTAGTCACTACAAGAAAAGAGCAATTTTAGGAAGTTATAACGTTAGGAAATCCTGAATCACAACCCTTTTTTTTTTTTTTTCCTTTGTTTGCATCTATTAAAATATGTGCAGCTTTACTAGCCTTAGAGAACCCTTTCAGTTTATTTAAGACATGATCATGCACTTGATTAGGTATTTAACCTGCTGTTAAATTCATTGACTCTTACTCTGTTAAGGAGGGTTGACTTCTGTGCATGCTGAACTAGATACTTCTGTTGTATGAGTCTTTTCAACTAGCTGAGAAGTTCAGCATCCCAAGGTTTTTTGCTGTCTCTCATAGGTGACAAAAACTCCTGCCATGTTCTTTGTTGAAAATGGCCTGGGAGGTCTCAGATCCTACCATGTGTCTCCTCTAGAAATGACCCTCAACTATCTTGCCAACAGGAGCATCCCAGCAATCAGTATATACTCCCACAGCAGTTAAATGCAAAAATTGGTTTAGCTGAAACATGCTCAGACCATAATTCAAAGATCCACAACATCATTTCAGTCTTAGGAGTGTAAATACTGTAGTTTTGAAATAATTGCACACGGAAACATTCAAAGCACAAGTAATAATGAGACAATATGCAATGTTTGCTATGGCAACATGAGTTCTAAAGCCAGCAATACAGTAATGATGCCTCTGAAGATAAAAATGTGGAATTGCTCTGGAAGGCAGATTGGAGACAGCTGGTGAATCCCAAAGTAAAAAGGTAGTGTAACCCATGACATCTGTATAGGCAGGTCTTCCAATGTTGGTGTAAGGTAAACTGAAATCATTATGTGGTCACGTTACAGAATCTACTGTTGTGTTTGGTTATATTTGCACTGCTACAGTCCTCCATCCCAGGAAACAGCTCTGGGTCTAGACAAAATGCTTCAGAATGGCTTGCATCTGCACTATTTAAGGGTGACTCAGCACTGTTTAGCACCTGGTCCCCACCATTGCACCTTAAACAGGGTTATTTGCATGTGTGTGGTTTTTTTGTCTAATTCAAAATGTCTGAAATAGTGTTAAAGCAGCCTATAAAAGAAGTATTTTTCTTTAGCATGAAAGCCAAGTGTCTGTACTTCATGCTTTGGAACACAGCAGGAAGGTGTATGGAGAGATTTTAGGATGCAGAGGATGCTGCCATATGTAGTATTGGAGGTGAGGAGAATGGTGTTATCCACAATGCAATATAGGCAACTGTCCCTGGAGTAGAGTATTTGGAACAACTTCGTTTCGGTTTGCTGGAAAGAGATTGGTTGACCTGAAAACAGAACTTAGAATTATATTAACTTTTCTACAGTTTGGATAAGCAGGGTAACAGAACTTAGGGCTGAACTGTGAAGTTGTTAACAAAAGACAATTCTTATTGTGTTTTCTTCTGCACTAAGTGGTTGAAAGAAAGCATTTGGATGCTTATATATAAAATTTCATCGAAGTGTTACAGTCCCAGGAGGAACCATTTTGAAATGTTTTTATAAGCCTGTGTACAAATCAAAGGCCAAAGTACATCAGAAGCATCTGATGTAACTTTTATAACCTCTAGGGCCACAGTATCTTGAGTGACAACAGTAAAATATTTCAAAACCAGCTAACAACAGATCAAGTCTTTGTGTTG
This sequence comes from Eurystomus gularis, assembly GCA_013400335.1. NCBI lineage: Eukaryota > Metazoa > Chordata > Aves > Coraciiformes > Coraciidae > Eurystomus > Eurystomus gularis. The sequence continues at coordinate 247,247 of VZZY01013601.1, forward strand.
CAAAGAGATAGTTGAACAAGTCAGATCATTCTGATAGCTAAATGATCATAACCTTGCTCATGTGTTGACTAGTATGGCATTTCAGTAAGACTCGGTAAAGTATTGTCAGAACCCATCTGCTACCACAGATAATGTAGTTAACAGGTTGACTGCAATTAGAGAAGCAGAGCTGTCCTCTCATATCAGACGCTTTACATACTCTCAATTCAGTCACTGAAAAGGGCCTGAATGTGCGCTATGTGAAAAACATTTGCATCATTTTTCCAAAGCATCCACACAGCAAGTACTGTGCTTGAAAAAAGCAGCTCCTGCTGGCTGTTTCCCAATGTAAATTAATAACAGATGTTTCAACAAAGTTATGATATGTTATCTAGATAGTTAGAGCAACAATCAGCTATTAGTGCCACATTATTGTCAAAACAGGTCTGGAGAAATGGGTAAGACCTCATGACTTCTTTGAAGGTGATTTGACAGGAGTTGAAAGATCCTAGAGCCTGTGCAAACTGTCTGTACAGATCTCTGTGACCAAAACTTGCCTACAGTTTCAGCGATCCATCCATGTTAAGAAATGACGTATATGTCACTGAAAGTTACCAAGCCTGGATTGGTACCTCACCAATAACAAACACTAGTGAAAAATTCAATGGCTAAACATCTAGGTTTAGCCAGACAGTGTGAGGTTTATTGTTTTATTTTTTGGGGGGGGACACACAGGCACAGAACATGGTAATGGGGAGGAAAAGACATTCATTTTTTGCAGGGAGTTTTATATTAGATTCCAGATGCAAGATCTGTTCCCATGATGAAGCCCAGAAAATGAAGATTAATGATAGGTCCTGTAATTCTAATTCTATGATATTGCATAGACAGAGAGAGTCACATGTAGGGGGTAACAGCACTTCTGATAAACCTTTAGAAGGCAAATCCTTGTAATTTACCCCCTACCTGTGAAGTCCTCAAGTGCAAGGGCTCCAAAATGTATGCTTGAGATGATACTAGTGGGTGTTCCAGTACAAATCTAGAAGGTATTAAATATGCTAGTGTATGAGATTACCACACGAAAATTGAAGACTGTAAAATGTGATTCCCCCATGTAGTTGAAGCTGTGCAAAACCAGATATTCATTACTATCAGCACTAGCAAAGGAATACCCTACATGTTCCAGCAATCTCAAGTAGCTAGTCAAAGAATCTGCTTAGCTACTGCTGATATTATCACTATTCAGAAGTCCGCCCCTCTGGGGATTCTGTCAATCAATTCATTACCATTAAAAAAAGAAGTAGACAGAAAAATTTGGAAGGTGGATTCTGCTACCCTGAATTTACAGTGGTAAAATTTGATGTGCTTCTTGTTCATTAAAAAAATTATCTGTTTTTATCGCAGCCGATTTAATTTTGAAACTGTTGTAAATATCTTATTTTCTGTAGTGGCACATACCTTAAGCTAAGTATTGTGAAAGTTATAATGTTGTGCGGGATGCTTTTTTTTTTCAATTCCTGTTTACTAAATACCTTAAATAAGCTGCAAAATTCACAACAGTTTAGGAAGACAGTGACTGTTTTTAAAATGGGCTACCTGAAGCACAGTTAAAAGATGTGACAGTTGATAGAAAATGTCATGAAAGAGAGGAAAAGGTTGATGATTACCAAAAGGAAGAAATAAGAATATGTGGTATATCCAGGTGTATGTGTATGTTTTGTGAAAGCTTTGCTTGATAAAGTTTCAAGAGGAGTTATAAAACTCCAAGGTTAGGATACTTTTAAATGTGATACCTGAGATCAAAGAGAAAATCACAGTGTTAAATATACAAAAGCACTCATAGCTCTAGAATACATTACTCAGTCATGGTAAGCAACCCACTTTAGATTTCATGATTACTTGAACAACACTTTGTGGCTTACACTCTGCAGACATAGCACTTAAGATATGCTGTCATTCATGTATTGTAGGAAACAAGCTAGGAATTGCATAAAAATCTCACATCTATTGCATAGGAAATCAGCTAAGAAACTTAACAGTGAAGATTGCATTAAGATGTCAAAGGGAGCTATGTTCAAGGATCCTTTGTAGGTTTTTTTTCAACTTCACAAAATAGACTATGATGGTCATTGGCCTTAATCTTTCAATAACTCACTTCTTAGGGGACAGAAATGGTGTCAAACAAATGAGAAAGAGTAAAAGTTGTATGAGCACAGCTTTTCTGATTCTGAAACACTGAAGATAATATGTGTTCTGCTAGGTAACTAGCCTTGGTCAGGGATAGGAGACATTACAAAGGCTTTTGATATCCCCAGAGCACTTGGTACAACAGTGGATAATCAAAAGTATAGAGAAAGTTCCTATTTGTATCTTTCTTCATATGAAGGAACACTTAAAGAAATAAAAGTAATAAGAATGAAAACAACAAAGAATTGGTCTTTTTCCTAGCAGCAAAACTGTGATTTTGAGTGTCTAATCACTTAAACACACTAAATGGATGTTTCGTAAGAGATGGTGATGATCCCCTTGAAGAGTATGTCTAGATAATTACCTGTGCAAGAGGAGAGAGTGGGAGAAAAAACACCTTATTTTATATTGTCAATGTTTAGGCATAACTATGCACAGATGGAGAAGTAGTGTCATAAGTAGAGCAGCCAATCATCTATTCTTAACATTTGTATAGCATTTTAAAGGCTTAAAGCATTCAAGGCTGAACAATCTATATTTATAAAAATGGTTTTAATTCCCCATGGGCCTTCTGGATAGTGTTAATACATGCTATTTTTATTGTTGTTCTTGTGTTTTGTTTTGTTGCAGATTTGGGTTCCCCCCCCCTGCAAAATCACAACCTCTTCAACAGGCAACCATTTATCATTATCTTGATCCATTTTACTGGAAGTATTTTTTGACCATCTCATCTCTGAATAGTCATCTATATGCACATGTCAACTGGTTCTTGCTGATGGAAAACGCAGTTTGTCATTCTTTTCTTTCTGTTTTCTGGGCTGTACTCCGAACTTCTGAACTTCTGAACTGAACTTTCATTGTTTCACATTTCAAGGGTAACTTGTGATGGATTTGGAGCTGCTTGGTAAGAGTGTTGTGATAAATTTTGACCTATTCAGAAGTAATGTATTAGTTTAGCCAGGAAACTGGTACCTTTTCTGCTGGATAAGAAAGTCTTCAGCTTCTCGTCATTGGAGGCACTGTAATGGTCCATGACTCTGAAAATCTTTCCTGCATAGAACTGGCACGTGCATTTTCAGTCTGGTGCTTTCTTTTCTTGCCCTCAGCAGTGAGAGTCTTTCTCAGTGGAGTATAGAAATCAGTCTGCTTTTTACTGCATATCCCATCTCTTACTACTTTGTTATTTATAAAATTATGGATATTCACTAGTATTGTTAAGACCAAAATCTGTTTGAATAATTCCTTATGTTGGTATTAGGTGTGGATTTTAAGCCTAGAATGGCAAAATGTTTGTTGTTCTTCCCTTTATTTCTACTGATTACAGGCTTAGTAGCAGGTGCCCATAGTCATATGACAATTTTTTGTTTATTGTCATTTTTTTCTTTCCTTAATCTTGGTTAGTGTTGTCTCTTTCTCCATTTGCTGGAATCAGTTTTATTTCATTTGCCTTTTTCTTCCCTGTCCTCTTTCAGCTTCTCGTACTAAATATCATATATGGCAAATTCCTTTTCTCCTCTACTCATTCTCCTTCTTCAGCATTGCCTTGCTAACACTCTTTCACATTCCTGTCTGGAAATGTGCCCTTTATGTCTTGGCTTAGAGACAACCAGTGAATCATACCCATTATCTCCTCCAATATTTCTACAGTATATTTCAGTATCAGCTGCATCTCCAGACTTTGGAAATTCTTTTCCATGAGTTGCATTAATGAAAAGTTCACAGAGGAGTGGACTATTCCTGGTTGTGTATGCTATCCTGCTCCAGTTAATTGTGTTTCCTTGCTGAATCGTGACCTTAAAAGGAATTAATTTTTTCTAGATCTTGTCAGAGGGTGAAGACATCTACGGCAAATGTCTGTGTAAAATTTCCTCTTCAACTGAATTATTGGTGCTGCACAGAAGGTAGTACCAGTCCTGAGATTTTACACATTTAAGAAGTGCATCTATCAATACCTATGCATTAATTTCTATGGAGGTTTTGTTGTTTGGGGGTTTTTTTTTACAGTTTAAGGCTCTCGTGTATTTCTAAAAGGTAGTATTTTTTATTGTTTAAATCCCTTGAAAACTACGAAGTAAATTACATGACACAAAACAATCCATTCTAGTGAAACAGTTTTCTCCTAGATTAAAAGCAAACTTATGTTTATGCAGATGGAAAACAAAATTCTGGAGAAAGTTTTTTTCCCCAAAAGGGAGGAGGTTTTTGAGCTTTAAAGCTATTTTCACTTACTGCAATCTGAAGCAAACTGTCGTGCTTCAAACCATGACTATATACCTTCAGTTTGGCTTGGGAAATGGCATGCTCCTTCAGTTTGAACTCCTGCCACTCTCTCCAGTGCTAAGATTGCACAGGCTGCATATGTTTCAAATAGGTTTGTATTTATATGGCTAACTTGAGACATAAAGGATTCTTTGGCAGGTATCTCTCATGGAAAACATGAGTGTTGCTGCAAACTGCGCCAGCACTGAAATCTCAGGACTTTGGATAGTGGAAGTGCATGTAGTCATTCAGTATGACCCTGCAATGTGCACTTGCAGCCCCAAAGGCCCATCTTTCTGGGCTGCATAAAAAGAAGCATGACCAACAGGTTGAGGGAGGTGATTCACTTGCTCTGTTCCACTCTCATGAGACCCCACCTGGAGCACTTGTGTTCAGCTCTGGGGCCCCCGACATAACAAGGACATGGACCTGTTGGAGAGAGTCCAGAAGAGGCCCATGAAGATGATCAGTGGGCTGGAACGCCTCTCTTACAAGGACAGATTGAGCGAGTTGGGGTGGTTCAACCTGGAGAAGAGAAGGCTCTGGGGAGACCTTATAGCAGCCTACCAGTACTTAAAGGGGGCCCACAAGAAAGCTGGATAGAGACTTTTTACAAGGGCTTGTAGTGATAGGACAAGGGGTAATGCCAGACAAGGGGTAATGTCTTTAAACTGTAACAGGGAAGATTTAGACTAGATATAAGAAGAAATTCTTTACTGTGGGGGTGGTGAACCACTGGAACAGGTAACCCAGAGAAGTTATGGATGCCTCATCCCTGAAGTGTTCAAGACCAGATTGGATGGGGCTTGGAGCAATATGGTCTAGTGAGAGGTGCCACTGCCCACAGTGGGGGTGTTGGAACTAAATGATCTTTGGCACATTTTACAGGACAGGACAAGAGGAAATGGTTTTAAATTGGAAGAGGCTAGGTTTAGACTAGACCTTAGGAAGAAGTTCTTCAGTACAAGGGTGGCAAGACTCTGAAATAGATTGCCCCCTCCCTGGAGGCGTTCAAGGCTAGGTTGGATGAGGCCTTGAGCAACCTAGTCTAGTTGAGAAGCATCCCTGCCCATGGCAGGGAGGTTAGATTAGATCAACTCTGGCAACCTAAGCCATTCTGTGACTCTATGAAGTTTGAAAAGCGCTGGGCTTTGCATGCTACAGAGAGAGCTTTTCAAAGGTATTGAGTACTGAACTAACTCAGCTCCCTCAGCTGCTGAGAGCTCTTTTCCATTTGTTTGAAGCAGTCAGAAAAGAATGCCTTTGAAAGTATCACACATTCCACTTTCACCACCAACTTCACAGCTCCAGAATTTCTTTTTTTCCCATTTATGTTTTCTAGTACATTGTGGCATGTATATCTCTTCTTCAGTGCCTTACTTAATAAAGATATTGTTCATAGTTAACACCTTACCTGATGATGCCTGGAGTCAGTTTCTCCACATCTGATGACTTCCTGGACTTATTTGGTTTAATTCACTATCTGTTTTGCACTCACTGTTTTGGGTTTTCTTGAGGTTTTCTTGTTTTGTGTGGATGATGTTCAATATTAAGACCTTGTTGGTACTCTTATGCTGGTCTCTGACTTGCTGGTGCTTTTTGAAGAGGTATCTATAAAGAAATAAGCTCTTGTAAGCTGTGTATGAAAACTCAGATATCCCAGAATTTAAAATTAGGCAAATTATTTCCATATACTATTACATATTTTTCATATGTACAAATGTACAAAACTTTTTGTGGCAGGTTGATGACAATAAGCTCTCCCATAAGTGTCTGCAATGTAATATAGCAAAAAATTATTTTGATTTATTGCACTCTGATTGTATAGTAAGCCCATGAAGTGGAATGTCATATGCTCAAAGTAATATAATTTAACTAGAATAATTATGTAGCTAAGTAGAATTAGAACTTGATTGCTAGTCTATAACAACCTCTCAGAGCAGAAAAAAATTCTTATTTACCATTCTTTTAGCAATAATTAAAGTTAAGATGTTGTCTTTACACTTCAGGAAGGGAAGTTAGAAGAAGCAAAGATGAAAGCAAGATGGAGAATTGAATTGAACAAATCTGTTTTTATCCAGTGCTGTCTCTTTTTTCTGTCTGTATAGACAGATTACAAAAACAAAACAATACAAAAACCCCAAACCAACATCCTGCCCTACACTCTCCCCCCAAAGACAAAAAATCTTTTCTCAGAGTATTCTGGTTCAAGGTCAAGATGGAACCAAATCCTAACCTTATTTCTCTGAAAAGCCTCTGCTGTAACCTGAATGGATAATTTGCCTCATGTGCCATTTTAAAACAAGGGTATCCTTAACAGGTACTGACAGTTGTACTAATTAATGCTGAAGAATCAAGTGTGTGGTGGTGTGAAAAATTCATTGTGCAACACTAGTTACCTTTTTTTTTTTTTTTTAATTGCAGGTCACTGTTGTACGTTGCATCAGAGGATAAAAGGCAGGAAAATATCTTGCACCAGTGATAGGCTTTTACAAAGTGTGTTGTCAAGTTTCACTGATCCTGACTGGTAAGTCTGTGTTTTATGTACCGACAGTTAAAGGAAGTGAACCTGAGGAAAAGCAGCAGGGCTAAAATAGAAGACTGATGAACCTGAGCCCATAAGGTCCTTTACCTCACTGTGACATGAACTACTTCTGTGACTTCTGTGACTCCACCTCTGAGGCTAATTTCAGATTTGTGGTGTGCTGCTGTGTTGAGGGAAAATAGTTTGCAATTATTCACAGCTACTTCACAGAATACTCATTTACCAGTTTTTAAAAGGTGTGGGGTCCCTCTTGATATGTCAGATACATCCTACAGTATCAGTTGTTAGGCTGGTATTGTGGCTTATGTAGACCCTCATCAGGCCTTGGTACTGCTGTCAGGGAAGAAGGGGCTGGGTTGTGATGCAGTCTGAAATGTAACCTACTTGATTACATGTCTTATGTTGCAAAGGAATGCATTTCACCCTCTACTTGTGGTAGGATATCAGGGAGCAAGCTTTTCTCTCTAGGCAGTGAAAAAGCGAGGCATCCTGGTTGTTGCATGCTCTCGCCCACAAATGCAAGAGTCCAGCATCTTTCCCAATGTCAGCAAAATGAACCTAAGAGATGCCTTCTGCCAATACGCTCCCACTGAGCCAGTAGGGTAAGAAGGAAACAACTGATACGTACTGCAAATAATAGCTGCTCTAGGCAGCACATTAAGCAGTGCATTAATTGATGTATTAATTGATTTATAAACAGTGACTTCCTGATTAGTTTGATTATTGCCATAGTACTGGGATGAGGAGGATGGTGGAGGTCTGAATAAGCCTTAGTGACAGTGTAATTAAACATTTCTTTTGTTATACAGCCTGTGACACTCACTAAGTGCTGATATGATGCATTTTTCTCTGCTTGATTAATGAGTTGGATTCATTACAGCAAACTTCTCAATGCTCAGAGTTACACAGGGGTTTTCAGAACTACAACTTATCTAAAAAAGAAGATGGTTTAGTGAAATGAACAATGAAAAGATACAGGGGTCTGGAAGGCAAGAAGGATAAAGAACCAGATGTCAGACTGAAATAAAGTGTGTAAGGAAAGTTATTCTGCCACATCTGGACCTTAGAAAACAGTCTACCTGATGAGGGTCTTTGCAGATCCCTTCTCTGACATGAACTTCAAGCTTCAGATAGTCACAAGGAACTAAACAGTGACTCTATGTTACTCACCCAAGCAGACAGTTTAATGCTACAGCTCTCCTCCTCAGCTGACTCCACTTTTGTTTACAGGGCAGGTGCTGCTCCTCCATGCCCCGGGTACTGCCACTGGCAATGGACAAAGGGAAAACCAAGGGAGGCTATGTATCCCTGATCAGTCATTCCCTGATGCTGGGCCAAGGGGGTACTGCAAGAGTATAAATTGCACCCTTCAAGAGCCACAGGAGAGGGTATGTGTGAGACAACACAATGGCACGTTGCTTCTCAACAGGAGTTGTACCTAAAGGTTTGGACTAACCTAGGCTTCCTCTTTCTCTGCAGTGTCATTTGTTCACCTTCCCTCTGCAGCCTTTCCTCCCTATCTGTCTCTGCAGCCTGCTCCTCTCTTACCAGTGGATCAGCAGGAACTATGACTCATTCCACATCTCATACTGAAACTCAGAACAATATTTAATCCCTTGACATACCCTTCAAGTTGTTAATGGGCTCTGTTTCTTCCCCTTTTGCTCTCTCATCACAGTGGGGGCAGAGAAACATCTCTGGGGCCTGTCAACACTTTGCTCACTCAGTTGATTGGGCATTGCCTTCATGTCAGCAGCAGGCATTAGCAGAGAATTGGGATGTAGGGAGCAAATCTACCCTAGCTTTGAAGTGGTACAATACTGCAGTTTAAAATACAGGTGCTGCACAGTGTGTACATAGGGTGTCATGGAATCATTGATACATGGGTGCCATGGGAAACCAGGAAAAAAATTATATACATGCATACCCCTCCCCCACATACCATTTCAGACATCCCATTGACTCTTTTTAAGGTTAAAAGGTTTGTCGTTGCCTGAAGCACAATGATGGAAAGAATGAGAAGCTGCAGTGGAAACAAGGAATAATAATACTCATGTAAAAATCCTTTATTCCAGTATTTTTCTTTGCTTATCTTTTCAGATAGATGTCTCATACTAATTTCTAGCAGTTCAAGATATGTGTGAACTCCACAGAAATTAAGTTCTAGTGATATATGCTCTGTATTTGTTATGAGCCAGATATATTGCCCATAGAGGCTGACATACCCTTCCCTGGTGTACAAATGCTTGAGGGCAGCTTCGTGGTCAGGGCATGAAACTGGTGCGTCTGGATTTAATCTTTCTGAGTTGCTAGACTGTATTAATATTTGGGCAGTGAAGAAAGCTACCGAATCTAACTGTGCCTTGGGAAATGCTGCAGACAATTGTAATCTAGGTACAAATCTGGTGAAAAGAATGCCTTAATGAAGGAAGAGAAAAGCAACTAGGAGCAAAAGACCCATTAGTACCAGTGGAATTGATATTGCAGAAATCGTGTAGATATTCTTGAATATCCCTTTCTAGCTTGGCTAGAAAAGTTGGTAGATGAAACATGAGATATGTTTCTGTGCTAAATAACTCTCCAGAGGCTATCTTTCCCTGTTGATTGCAACTGACAATGAGTAGTCTTTTGTTGCTTGGGTCATTGGCACTGTCTGAATAATTTGGGACAAGAAACAGAACAGTTTCAGTGATGTTTATCTTTTATTTACTTGTATAGAATTTGTGCCCCAGAAGGACCACAGCCAGTATGAGTCTGTTTCTTCTTTAAGAGCAATGCCCTTAGCAGCCTGATGGTGGAAGGAGGAGTCTGGATACAGAGGCAATGAGGCTGGGAACAGAGGTTCACAGGCTAATGCCACAGTTCAGCTTGAAATGGGAGAACAAGGATGATTCTGTGCTCCCTTTGCCATTTTGCTGACCTTCAAATTTAAACTATTTTTCCTACATGCTCGATATTTCTGTTTTTACATTAGTAAAAAAGCGATAGCTCAAGAGATACACAACCATCTAGGCTCTTAGTAAATGCATCATGACTCCCTTTTCTTACAAATGAATAAAACACGGAAAAAATTCCATGTAGCTCGATACATTATATGAGGGCATCTCGTCTCTAGACAGTTCATTTCTGTCTCTGTTATCATTGAGACAGCTCTTGTGCTTAGTCCTTTTCTACAAGAGTCCTTTCCTGTAATAAATGGTTAACTCTGTTCTTCAACTGCACACCAAGTTTGTGGATGAAAACATGTTTATTCTTTATAAATTCCCAGAAGATAATGTTAAGTTTAATTCTCTCGTATTTTACCACATACTGGCTTTGTCCTAAGTACCCCAGAGGTACTGAATTCAGGCCTTCCAATACAACTAGAATGGCTTGTATTATGTTGTATTGTGTTACGACTACTCATCCATTAATATATTGTTTGACTGATAGTGTCACTTTAGAGCGGCAACCTTCCTGACTGCGGAGATACATGCAAAAGCTGATCAGCAGCTAAGTACAGTTACTATGTATTAGCTGCTATTACATGGATATTACATGTATATATCAATGTTACTGAGTATCGTTCATCTATGTCTTCTAAATGGAATGATTAATATGTGTTAGTGCTACCTTCTACAAATAGCAGGGCCACAGCAACAGACATTATGCATTCTTTATAGGGAGTAACATGCCTAAATTGGTCTTCAAGTATATCAGTTACTTATGTATTGCTGCTACTCTGTACTGGCCATACAGGGAACCAGGTCTATCCACTCTGGAGAACTGTTTGAATAATTTAGGGTCCCTTGAATTTGATGCTATAGCAATCATAAAACCTGTTTTAACCTGCTCAGCAAACAATCTCATATGATGCAAAATGCTATTTCTGAAAGTATGGATTGTGACCATTCCTTACCTTCAGTGGAATGAGAATGAGCAGATTAAAGATTGTCAGGTACTCAGACATTATGGAAATAGGGTGTCTCAGATGTTTCTGGAAAAGTGCCATATATTTGTCCTGTGCTATTGAGGGTTAACATCAACAGCATCCATTGGCACCCAGTCTGTAAGTCTGTTTGAGCCATATAACAGTTATGTGGGGGGGGTGAAGGTGGGGAGGGGGTTTGTGGTTGGGGTCCAGCTTTCCCCGATAGCTCCACTATTGATAACGCTCCTCTTGGGTTTGCTGGCATTCTATGATTTGTTATTACATGCTAGAACAGTGGTTCCACAAGTGGAATCAGCCCTTCCTGTCAAATACTATGTGCTGAAAATGTTGGCCCTGCAGCCATCAGAGCAGGATTGTTGCAGAGGACAGTTCCAACTGTCATTAGTGACAAAGGACATAAGATCAAAGTAAGGAGGACTCTTGTGTCATCTGTTAGAGGCAATGACTCTCACTGTAATTATAGTTGAAATTGTAAATGAGATTCTCTAGACTAAATGGGTATTAGGTCATGTACTCTTTGAGACGTAAACAGGAAAGACTGAAGAACCTGACTGATGACTTACCCGGTTTTGTCTAATTTTAATTCCTCTAAATCATCACCATTGTTATGCTTAGATTTTCCCAGACATGGAAAGATTTGAAAGATTTGAAAGCAGGAAGATTATTGAGGGTTCACTGATATGATGAAAAGTGCGGAAGATTACACTGGTGGGTTAAGGTTTCATTCTCTTGGCTAGTGATGCAGTGTTGGAGAACGAAAAAAATGCCAGTTCAGGACATAAAAGCTCCAAATGCTTTTCCATAAAGCTGGATAAAACAATATAGTGAAATTACTCCCAATACAACACAAAGTCTGTTGGTCTCCACCCTACCCTGCCCTCCCCCCCCCGTCCCCGTAAGCAGGGCATTTTGAATTTAGGTTTAATAATCTCTAATAGCCTCTCTTTTAAGGTCTACTAAACTAACAGTATGGGGTAACTAACATTGATCTTAACTTGATTTATGGTCTATAGATGACCAAACAAAGACTTGCAAAACTACTTTGCACTAAAGAATAGTTACAAACCCCTCATTCTTATCTGAGTTAATTTTGTTAGTCTGAAGATTCTGGTAGAAAAAACTCAGTATCATACTCACCAGATAATAAATTATCTGCAACCTTTCCCAGTCTGCAATCAATATGTTATTCGCTATTTATTTCCCAATTTTAATCAAATCTAAAGACAGAAAACTCAGAAAAGCCAACCCAGAACAAAACTGATGATAACAATGACATTTATTGACATTTCTGAGGCACAAGGAGATTCAAATGAAGTTAAAATACCTTTCAGAAAATGACAGGAGATGTAATGAAAACCCAGTGAACACAATAAAATATGCCCTGCCAGCTGCATGGAGGTCAAAGATGGAATTTACATAAAAGTAAGATAACTTTGCTTCTGTGTCAGTTTATCCTGATGCTAGACAGCTGCCTGGTCGTTGCAACCCACAGCAATAACATTATGCCTTGTATCCTCACTTGTGATCATACAAAAGAGAAGGAAACTGTAAGGAAGGAATGAGAGACAGAGACAATCCAGCAGCTAAAACTCAAAGATCTTTAGGTACTGTTTTATTCATATATATATAAAAAACTGGATTCCTATTTCCTGAGAGATAGATTTCTTTATTTACATCTCTGATGCTTGTGGATACATGCATTTCAATATCCCACATCTTTGTCCCTTGCATTCCTGATACATTTTGTCCTGTTCCACTAGATGTTCTGTACGTACAGCTGCTATTGAGCCCAGTTTCAACTAAGGAGTCTAGTTTTTCCGATTTTCACCAGAGACAATGCTATTCAATATTGCTCTGCTCAATATAAGACCCTCAAAATGTCTGAAAGTTTCCCTTCTCACTGTCACCTATCATTTTTATGATCACTTTTACTCTCACCTGCAGCAACAGAGGGGACTATATAAAAAGAAGACTGAGGTAAATTCCTGTAGCACATGACTGTAGGTATCACAGTACCTTTAAGATGATTCTTTTTAAGGCTGCGAATAAATAAAACCTTGCTTGAACTGCCATATTCAGACCCTCCAAAAATCCAGATCTCATCTCTGTAAGCTACAGTTCTGGAGGTAGGCAGGGCTTGTGAACACCTGTAATCTAAATGACTTGTTGGATTTGCCTTCATTCATTTGACCAAGTTCATAGGGTTATTAAAAAAAAATCTGTGGCTGAAGACAAAATCAGGCAGTACAAGGAGGCAATGGCAAACCATTGTTAATAGTGTAGCTGAAAGAAGACAAGGTAGCAGCCGACTCATGAAGCTTGCTGGTATGAACTCATGGAAGAGGGAAACAAAGGAAGTGTTCACTATGTGTATCTATCTGTCTGTCTGTCTATCTATCTATCTATCTATCTAACTAACTACCCACCTACCTAACTACCTACCTATCCAGATAGAGAGCTTCCATGAGTTCCTGCAGACCACATGAAAGACCTGGCACGTTTCACACAGCAACACTGACTTTCATAGGAGTTATCTCTGCAGCAGCTGTGTGGACAGAAAATATGCAGAAGATTAAACTTGCAGCACTTTCACCTGCTTGAGAGGCCATTTCCAGAAAGCAGGGTTGTGCATGACCAAGGTATACCAGATATTTGTAAAACTTATATTTCAGTTAATAGACTTTTCAGAGCAGGTACTGTCATTTGTTGTCCTGGCACCTAAAGGTCTTAATCCTAGAACACAAATAGTAATTTAGCAGTGTGGGGGGGTAGAAAGTTATACTTGATCATGGCTTGTATGAGGGCTTGTCATATAAACTTGGGAGATGTTTAAAGGAAATGGCTCTTGGAAGCAGCAGGAGAGCCTAAAAACTCAAAGAAACATTTAAATGGAACCAGGCAGGGCTGATTTTGCAGGATATTTGTATACCTGTGGATTGTATATCATAAGAATGTCAAAAATTGCAATGCTATTGAAACACTGCACAATAATAACTATTCAGTTACAATCCCTTCAAACTGCTTTTTAATGGCTCTGAAATAGAAATATAAGTCCAATGAGAAGTTTAAAAAAGTTTGGTAGTAACTTCAATTTTCACAGTCCTATCAGGCATGATCAGAGAGATTCAGGCTTTATTTAGAAGTGCAGTGGTGTTTAGAATGGAGGCACTGCAACTGCATACCTGGATTTTATACTGTTACATGCTATACAATCGTTTGTCTGATATTCAAATTCAAAATTACACAAAAAATAAAGGCAATACTATGAGATTATATTGGTAGCTGATGCAAAAAGGCATCCAGTGGACTTTTTGAATGTTGGGTCAGGCCCTTGGTAAATACAAATAGGAACTGCATATTGTTTATCAGTCTTTGTACTGTAAATAAATGGAATACTGAGTCTTATTCTGTTAGTATTCATTTTGTATGAATATATAAAATGACATGTGTATAATTACTCCTTTACAATATCACAAAGCAGAAAAAAATATACAATCAAGCAAAATTCTTATTTTACCTTTTTTCCCAGGCTGGCAGAAAATGTGTGATATGGTAATTTAAAAGGTGTTTTTAATATTCTTCCATACAGTGAAATGAAACAACCTGATGTGCTATAAATGACAGCTTCTATGGGGGTACTTCAATTTACTTCTGCCTTTTTACTCTTTCTTATTGTGTAGCTGAGGGCTTGCTTTTAAAGCTGCTACTTTGTATGAGTTGTGTAAATACCTTTACTGTTCTGGGCATCTGCTGAAATATTTTTACAGCTAGGCAGCTGAAAGTGTTAGCTTGTCTTTTATTACAGGTTGGGTTTTTGCATTTGTCTTTGCTACTTCATGCTCTCTTCTGATCTCTTTGTGTCCTGATAAGGTGGAAATCACAATCAAATAAAATTTAGATTGATTTTGTATTTATACTTATCATCCCACAACATAACAATTTGCTGAGAGAGGAGCTGTAGTAAAGCTGCTGCTGTACCTACTAAAGTCATTATACCGTAGCTCCATTGCACCGTTTTATGAGACCATAATCTGCTTCCTTATGAGGCAACTAGATTAGTGGCTCATAAAAATGGCAAAAGCACCACTATTACTGTTCTACAAGTTTTTATGCGTTGCTGAATTTTATCATTATTATTATTGTTGTTTTACCGTAAGTGTGGCCTAGTGAAGCTGTGGTTAGAAGTCAGAATTCTTTGTCTTAAAAAAAAAATCTGACTAGCTTGACAGAAGTGTAACTTGCTTGGACAGAAGCAGGAGTTTTGTCCGTGGGTTTTGGAGAGGATACATGCCCGGGCTACGTGTGTGTCCATGATGCTGTTGATGTAAATATGTGATGTATGAGGCTAAATGAATTTGCAAGTCTGATTTTTTTTTAAGTCAGGTGAAGTAGTTGACACCAAGACTGTGGAAGTAAGTGATAGAAGGGAGATATATCGCTCCACATTTAGTTATTTAAATGCTTGTAGCAATATTTGAATACTAAACTTTTGTAGCACTTACTTGCCACTTTTGACACACAAATTTATTGGCACATACCAGCACTTTCAAAACTAGAACAATATTTTAATATCTCAATTTCTGGATAACAGGTATGACACTAACAGGCATTAGCATACTGAACTTGTGACAAAAGGGGGTTATTTTGCTTCTAATCTGGGGCAAGCAAGCAGAATTATACACATTTAGTCTGTGTGAAAATTCCCTAAGGAAACTGAGGCAACCTTGTCTGTTTGTTTACGTATGGATTTATCTCTCTGGGAAAGTTACGGACAGTCTTTACTTTCCTGTAAGTGTGCTCTCAATTTTAGTAAAGTGGGATAATCATGGGGACAGTGGGTCCACAAGTTTTAAGCATTTCTGGAGATGCAGAATGATATGAATTATGTCCCTTGTGCCAGGGGGAGGAAAGGAAGTCCTTGGAGTAAGAAGGCAAGCAAATTGTTTATCACTGGGGCTTTTGAGGGAGAAAGGACTTCTTTTAGGTGGGAGAGTTGTTGTTTCTAGAGGGCAGAGGGGGAAGAGCTGAAACAAAAGTGGAGACATTGAGCTCTGGGCTGACCTCTGCAAAGCCTTTTAGATGCAAGGACCTCTGATAGCCCACAGTAAATCATAATACCACTTGTCTGAGAAAACCCCAAAGAATTAATTTCTTTCTTTGTAGCTATTTGCTAACTGACTTGAAACTTTTAGTTACCTTTTGGTGCTGCAGTTTCTGAATACTCCACCTTCTAAAGTTCATTTTTCTTCTGTTTTATCTGGTGCTTTATACTGAGTATAAATCATAATTGCAGAAAAAAATAAGAATATTTGTTTTGACATAACTTTTCATATATATTAGCAGAGTGACTTCTGAGTGCCCATTCAGCAAAGTGCATCCTTTCAGGCAAGATCATTTGCTTTTCCTTAACCTGTCAGACAAAAGACTATTTCAGCTTTAGTCTCAATATATTATGGGGCCTCTTGGTTTGAATTTATTAGAAGCCAGGGAAGTCACACTGCTGCAGTGTAACCTTGGATATCTTAAAGTTTTTTCAGCTGCAGCATAAGGGCAATGCCTTGAGTAGATACAAATTAAATAGACATGAAAAATTGCAAAATCCTTTTTTTTAATCACCAGTTTTCAAGTCCCTTGATTTGACCATCAGAATAAATTTTCTGTGATCTCATAACTTCAAAAGCTCTCTTCACTCCCCCCTTCCCACATCTATTTAACCACTAACCTATTCTCACAAACATTAAAAATCACATTATGAACAAGATTGTCTTGATAGGCCTGCACTGTACTGTGGATCCATGCTGAATTATGTTATACATGTGCTGAAAATATGCAGTCTAGAGTAAAAGTGACTATTTCTTTTCTTAAAGGTAGATTTTCTGAAAAAAAAACCTTTTCTCAACACAAATAATAATGAATTTGGGCCACATTTAGGAAAATAGGGATGATTTCTACAGCTGAAATTGAGCTTTTTTATTAAAAAATATTATAAACTATCAGGGAATATGGATAGAAAGACTTTTTCTCACCATTTCCCAATATTACTGGCAAGTCAGAATCATAATTTAGTGGCTTGTTTTGTTTCCTTAAATAGTTCACATCAATATTGCTAATAATCTCTCACTAAGTAAATACACATTGAGTATCCAAGATCTGAATTCAGTTGTAGGAAGTAAGGCCTGTGTGGGGTTGTCAGAGATGGTGGTTATGAAGGATATCAAGACGCCCATATAAAAATTGATGGAGCTAGTGAAGTATGTTTATATTGGGCAATCAACATTTTTAGAACAATGTTAGGCCAAAGGTCTCCCAACCATTGTAAGCACTTGGAAGATAATGTGGAGAAAAATAATTCCAGAGTGAATTTTTTTGGGGAAACCGTTCTGCCAAACTGACCTACTTCTGTTCTACGGCATGCCAGAGAAGAATTACTGAACTCATGTGTCTTAACTTTGGGAGATCTTCTGACTCTGTCACTCCTGACATCCTCAAAACTAAAGAAAGCATGATCTGTAAAGATCTGTGACAACGTGTGTGCAAAATTGTTTGAAACTTCTACACAGATGGTAATTGTGTGTTTTCCTATCAAAATAGAGTGATACATGGAGCTGCCTTGTACTGCTCGTTGTTCATTAGTGATCACCACCCTCAAAGCATTAGCAAGTTGAGAGGGAGGAAGCTAGTTGCACTGGACAACAAAAGCAGATTTGAAAATGAACTTGACAAACTGGGGAAGGTGAGCTGAAATGGAATAGGGAGAAGTGCATGGTACTTCACATAGGCAAGCAGAGTCAACTTGCATAAATAAAGATAGAGGAGCAGCTGACTGTTATACAGAAAAGGGTCAGGGCTTGTACTGAACCACAAGCTAATACATATGAGTCATGAGTTAAGAGTGTCATATTGCTGGGGTGAATCCAAATACCATACTGGCAACAAGGCATGCACTTGAGGTAGTATTTTCTTTCTGCTCAACTTTGACAAAGATTCAGGGGCCTCAAGGATAGAGGGCTATACTGAATTTCAGGCCTTCACTTTAAGAAAGATCTAGATCACATGGAGACACTTTAAAAGGCAGTTACAAGAATGGTTAGATACCTAGAAACCATCATCTGAGATCGGAGACCAAATTAGAATTGCATAACCAAAGAAAAAAGATAGACAGAAGCACATGATATTTTTTAGAACCACAAAAATTTCTGTAAAGAAGGAATTTTTTCGATTATCAGGCAAAAGGTGCCATAATGTCACTGGTAGGCGAGTAAGAAGGTGGGATGTTTAATCTTGTCTTTCCCAGGTGTATAAAAGTTCCAGATATAGTTGTGTTGATGTGTAGAAAATGAGCACTGACAATTTAGAGTGTGACAGGAAGGAGAATGACAAGGAACAACCTGCTAGGTCAAACTGACCTGGAAAAAAAAGAATATAGGACAAATTATTATGGAGGAAGAAAAAGAATAGACTTTACTAAGGAAGGAATATTGCTACATCACATACACCAAATGTTTACATGCATAATTTCTCTGTATTTCTCACTGCTTTAAAAGACAAGGAATTAAATTACTCCTAGCAATGCTACAGGCTTGGGGAAGTGTGGCTGGAAAGCTGCCTAGCAGAAAAGGACCTGGGGGTCCTGGTGGACAGACAGGTGAACATGAGCCAACAGTGCACAAGTGCTAAGAAGGTCAACAGCATCCTGGCCTGTGTCAGAAATGGTGTGACCAGCAGGAGCAGGAAGGTGGTTGTGCCCCTGTACTTGGCACTTGTGAGAATGCACTTTGAGCACTATGTCCAGTTTTGGGGGCCACAGTATAAGAAAGACATTGAGGTGCTGGAGCAAGTGGAGAGAAGAGCAACAAAGCTGGTGAGGGATCTGGAGAATATGTTGTATGAAGAGTGCCTGAGGGAACTGGGATTGCTTAGCTTGGAGAAGAGGAGGCTGAGGGGAGACCTTATTGCTCTCTACAACTGCCTAAAAGGAAGTTGTAGCGAGGCTGGTGCTGGTCTCTTCTCCCAGGTAACTAATAATAGGAAAAGAGGTAATGGCCTCAAGTTGCATCAGGGGAGGTTTGGGCTGGATATTAGGAAGGAGTTCTTTATTGAAAGAGTGGTTAGGCATTGAAACAGGCTGCCCAGGGAAGTGGTGGAGTCACCATCCCCAGAGGTGTTAAAAAAATGGGTAGATGTGTCACTTTGAGACATGGTCTAGGGGTCAGGGAGATGTTGGACAAAGGTTGGACTTGATGATCCTAGAGGTCTTTTCCAACCTAAATGATTTTATAATTCTGTGATCCTAAAGTGCTTCTTTTGGAGTTTTAGGAGATTGAAGACACTCAGGAGAGGCTAGACCAGTCTCTGAAAGTCGTTACGCTACTGGAAAAAGTAGTCATCATACAATAGTATGCACTTGTAAATGTTCCAGAAACATTCTATACCTACTTTGCCTGCCACTACATGGTGAAATTCACATCATCATTGCTGAATAACTCACTGTACTAGCCAGACACAACTAGGAAGGAGTATATTGACACTACAGCTACACCTTTTTTCTGCTTTATAGATGTCCCCTGTGGTGCAGAAGCCTTATAGAGTGCTCAGGGGCATTGCAGGATGAGGCCAGTTCTGGTGGGCAGAAAGGAAGGAACAGTCAAATGTCATCTTTAATTTAGAATGCACTCAAAAACCATCATCTGTGCCTTGACTTCTATAAAAGCAAATATGTAAGTCAGGAGGTGAAGTCAAAACCTGAGGTTACACTGCCAAAGGAAAATAGAAAATTTCTATCCTTCAGGGACAAAGGAGAAAAAAAAAACAACAACCTAAAAGTAAAACTGGATCTGACTAATGCAACAAAACATTTCTGACTCTGGCTGACTGGAGAGAAGAGAGAGAAGAAAAAAGAAGGGCCAGGAGGGAAGATGGAAGAGAGGGCAGGGGATATACTTTCTCTATCCATCATGGGCTTTGGCTAGGATGGTGTCATGGTTTAACTCCGGACAATAACTAAGCCCCACCCAGCTGCTTGCTCCACCCCCCCGCCCCATCCAGCGGGATGGGGGAGAGAATTGGAAGGCTAAAAGTGAGAAAGCTCATGAGTTGAGATAAGAACAGTTTAATAAGCAAAGCAAAAGCTGAGTGTACAAGCAAAGCAAAAATAGGAATTCATTCACCACTTCCTATCAGCTGGCAGGTGTTCAGCCATCTCCGGGGAGGCAGGGCTGCATCACACATAACGGTGACTTAGGAAGACAAATGCCAACCCTCTGAACATCCCTCCCTTCCTTCTTCTTCCCCTCAGCTTTATATACTGAGCATGACATCTATGGTAGGGAATACCCCTTTGGTCAGGTGGGATCAGCTGACCCAGCTGTCCCCTCGCAACTTCTTGTGCACTACCCAGCCTACTTGCTGGTGGCGTGGTGTGAGAAACAGAAAAGGCCTTGAGTCTGTGCCAGCTCTGCTCAGCAGTAACTAAAACATCCTTGAATTATCAATGCTGTTTCCAGCACAAATCCAAAACATAGTCCCTTACTAGCTACTGTGAAGAAAATTAGCTCTATCCCAGCTAAAACAAGTGCAGATGGGAACTTAAGGAAACTTGGACTGCTGCTGTTTCTCTGCAAAAGTCGCACTCGCTTGTAAGGTCTCTTCACTACTTCCTTTCTTTTGTGAGGTGAAAGGATCTCTTTATTATTCAGTTTTCAATAATCCAACCCCCAATATGGCAATCTACCCCTGTTCTATGTCCCACACTGCTATCTTCATGGCTCAGAGAGAAAAAACAAAACAAAAAACATCAAATCATAGTCAGGCCAGATAAAGACGGGTAGAAACATAAAAGTAAAACATATGGAGCCATCAGTATTTGCTTTTTATGGAGACCTGAGTTAAACAAGTCTGACCCAACCAGATTCCTCAGTCCTGAGCAAATTTTAGTTCATCCCTATAGCCATCTTGGTTTTAGGATGAGCTGCTTGTTTTCTTTCTTTACTTAGATTTTTTAAAAGTGTATTAAAGTACCTGGACACTGCACATATCCATAAAAATGACATTCTCAGTGAGATCAAGTAAGTTCTACAGTCCCCTAAAATAGCATTTGAATTCTAAGCAAGAAAAACAGAGAAAGAAAAAGAAGTAAAGCATCCCTCACTTCCTTTAGATGAACAGGCCATTTATCATTCTATCATTAATCTTCTCATACTGAGGAAAGATTATGGGAAAAGTGGTAGCTCTTCAGTTACTTCATTATATCTTCAGCCATGTGTCTTCTGAGAAACTTCAGTGTTTTTCTGACTCAAACATAGCAGTGAGATAACCTTGCTTCTTATTAACATTGACAGAGGTACCTTGTCTCAACAGACTCCACAGATCTCTCTTCCTTTGGCATTGTACATCACAAAGTCCTTGTATGAACATCTCAAGGATATGCAGTAGCTGGCTTTGCAGCTGTGTCCTTTAAGGCTTTTCAATATTTCACTCCCCCAAACCTTTGGAAATTATGTGTTATCCAATTCTTTACATTAAGATTTTACCATTCCTTGGGATGTCATGCTGGCATTCATGCCCTGTGGTGTTTAAAAAGCAGTATTTCATAGCTTTAGTCACTGTAAGTGTAACCTAGTTATACACACTCTTTTTAATAAGATTGCTCTTACAACTTCGGAGTGAGCTTTAAAAATTATTTTAACTCATCCCATGACCTGAATATTCACATTCGTGCCACACCTATCCATTTAGATCTAATGACATCATAACAGATTTGGGGAAGGCTCATGCAAGTGGCTTTTGAGCTTAAGTAATTTTTGAGAACTCTTTTTTCATAAAAGCTAAAGCATACTAAATCCCATAGTGCAAGAGACAGACAGTATAGCTCTGAGTGCTTAAACCAAACATTTAGCATTGAAAACACACTGGAAAGAGTGGAGGAGAGGATCTTAGGATACTGTTTATACCACTGAAATCAGGAAAGAGATATTCAGGACTATTTAGTGATAAAATCCATATTAGTTATCCAAACATTTACCACAAATGCTAAGAAATAAAACATATACATGGGACATGCAGTAAAATAATGCAGTGCAAATAAATGATAAATATAAGAATCTAATCTCAGGCTTTTTTTTTTTTTTTTTTTAATGCAGTGTCAGTTTTTTTCACTGCCAAACTAGTAATTTTGTTTTCTTTTTGGGTATTGTATTTTTTGTGGCTTATTGCATGCTACCATCCACATCACTACTGTATAGCTCACATTCTACCCTCCCAGTTGCAGCAGAAATGTAAAGGGAGTAAGGGACTAATCAGAGTGAGCACAAAAGGAGACAGAATGTGTCCCTGAATGCCTAAACTCATGAAAAGAAGGCCTGCTGCCTTTTCTATTTTGAATGCACAGTTGGTGCTCAATATCAAATACTTCTCTTTTGGTAGTGAGGTCTATAGTTGTCTGCACTGAAAGCATTATGAACCAAGCACTAATTCCTATTCCCTCCTCTACTCTACAAAAACTTGTCAGTTTATCTCTTTAGCCTTGCATGCACCCATGTGCAAATTTGAGGTAGTTTAATCCTACTCCCTTTCTGACACCTGAACAAAACCCTGCTCCCTGCATGGTTTAAGGGGCTGAGTAGATGTTTCCATGAGGCAGAAACGAAAACAGGGATATTCAGGTCAATGGCATTGCAGAGACAGCCTTCAAGGGCCAAAAAAGATGTGAGATGTTGTAGCAAGTTAAAGACCTCTGGCAGGCCTACCAGAAGGTAGAGGAGACCAGAACAGCATCTGTTAACTCCACACTGGTTGCCTCCTACCTAAATACATATAAGAATGAAGAAGTGAACGAGGGTGTTTGTGTATGTACAGCAAGTTCCCTACAACTGTACATATATTTGCACATGCTAAAGGAGAAGCATGCTTTTGCTTGGATGTAGCTGTAAATACAGTCATGTACCACAAAAAGATAACTTCACCAGAGACCAAGAAGAAGGGATGCAATCCAGGCTCTGTTAGGCATTTGAAGTGCTCTGAAATTTAGCAGGATCAGACATAGGGAAGCCAGAAAAAGCCCAATAAAGGAAGAAGTTAAGGTAGAGATAATACATATAATTATTTTTCCAATCAAAAAGCCTGGAAACACTCTTCAAAAAATAGTGTTCATTTCATGGCCAAAAGATATAAGAATAGATTTTGAAAAAACTTTTTTATTTAAAGATCTAGCAATAAAACTGAGAATATTAGAGCCATTAGTTATCTACCATGTCTTAATATCAGTGGTAGAATTTCAGCTGTCATAAAGAAACAACGTCAGAAAATGCAGATTATGGCAACAAAGAAACTAATGTAATGTAACTAAAATAAGTCAGACTGCATCAAGAAATTTCACAAACAACAATGGCAGTTGAGTTCGAGGTCCCAGCTTTTAAGAATAAATGCTGATAAACCTCTAGGACACAGGAAATATAAAAATCATAGAAACATAAAAATTGTAAATCAAATTTTGCCAGTTTCAAACATCTCACACCTGCACTGTGCTTTCACAGGGATAAAGGAGCAATTACAATGGCGATGTACTTGATTCGTGACTTTTGCTTTCTTTTGTCTAGCAGTGCTATGTGCCAAAGACAACTCATCTTTCTTTGTGAGATAGCTGTGTTCATCTGTATAGAGATGTTCTTTTTATGTTTCATGTTAAAGAACAGCATTTTCCAGAAATAACTCAAAATGTTTTCCTGAGGTTTCTAGGAATAAAGGTTTTATTTTTTTCCATCCAGATGAAACATCTTCCTGTATCCTTCCCTTAGCTCTTTTGGGCCTTCGTGCAAACAACTGAATGACAGCGAAGCTCTCATGCCATTAGTTGCTTGTAACTTCTGCCTTCCTGAGCCCTTTTCAACCTCCAGAGCAATACACTAACCATAATCAACATGTCTGGAGTAGTATAGTGACATCCGCTTTTCTGTTTCCAAGCTGATAACCTGAAACCCCTTGAGAAGGTTTCCTTTTCTCTGCAGATTTGCCCTTCCTGTGAGCTCACTCTGATGTTACAGGGATCTTGAGGTACATTCCCTGAAACACATTCTCTATTCTTCAAATAATGTATCAGAAAATACTTTAGGAAGTTTAAGATTTGCTTTTTTTCTTTACACAGTTATCTAAAAATCTGTGTTTTCTCTAGCAGATTTGGCTGGTGGAAGAGTAACCTCCCTATTTACTGGAAGACTTACAAAGAGTCAGAGGACCTGTACTGCCCACAGGTTGCTTATGAAAAAGTGTTTTGTAGAGCTGAGCGGGAAGGATGGCAAGGTACCAAAAGACTGTCTAACTCTTAAGCATTGGATTATAGTACTGCAGATTATTATGGACTAGAATCAACAAAAGCCACTATCTCACCACTTTTTGGAGTCCGTGCACCACCTCTATTAGGACAGATACATATGGCCAGCATACTTCTCTATTTCAAATGGATGCCAGTGATAAATCAGGAAGATCTGTGGCATTCCCTGTATCCCTAAATCATACTATACAAGCACTGTGTTTTCCCCAGTGATGTTATGAAAGAGTATCTGCAAAATGTATTGCTCTTTTTCTGTTTATTTGTGAAGTGTTTACACTGCTTCCTTTTCTGATGCTTGCATTGAGTGAAACAGGTACATTTATTATTTAAGTTATTAGAAGGTTGTAGATGCCTAAACAGCATTCCTCTCTCCAAAACTATTTGTACAATTTGTTTATGTGGCACTTAATGGCACCATTCTAGCCAACATACAGTAAAAAAAAGCAGGCAGTTCTGTACTCAGACATACTGTTAAGATACTGTAGGGACTCTGATCTGAGCAGAGTCCTGGTAGATTTTTATAACTGCTTTTGTATCTAGGTGTTTAAAATTAGCAAGCAAATTTTCTAATTTTAATGTGCTCTTAACCTCTGCTGCTAATAGTCACCTTAGCTTACAAAGATAATTCAATACACTGCACATAGCAATAATAACAGAAACATTAACTTTGCTAATATCAGTCTGACTCATGATACGTTTTCATATCCTTTCAGGAAACTGAAAGTATTTTAAATTTAGTCTATGCATTTTCTCAAACGTTAGCTGAATCTTTGTGCTACTGGTCAGATATGTCTTTTGTGGCCCAAAAATAAGGGAAGTGAAGGATAAAATTATGCTTGATATTGCAATTCCAGAAATGTGGAAGGTTTGGTCAAGAAAAGAGATTGCAACCTGCATCTTCTGAAAATGACTTATGTTCCTAATGATGAAAATGTTATGCTACACACTCCCTTTGACCAGCCAGCACAGATATTCAGTGAAATGTTCCTAACTGGGACAGGTGCTTACATGACTGAACAAAATTAACAGCTTTCCTGATCATGTAGTCTTAGGAAAAAAAAATAATTCTCATTAGGACATGGGTCCTGTCTCTGACTGCATTGCTCTTCCAGAAGCTATTTTCTTCTGACTTTACACAGAAAAATGCAAGTTGTGGCCTTGCATACCTAGTGATAGCTCTTTTCTCCATGTGTCTTCTGACCTGAAACTGATTCCCCAGTGACTGGCATTTACCTGGAACAGGCTAAACTTGCAGTCTTCTGGTGATGTTCACTAGTCTCTTTTCCAGCACCAAAGTTAACTTGCTTTCTGCTTCTGAGCTGTTGAGTTGTGGTCTAGATTGAGCCCTTCCTGGCCCAAAGTTTGGTAGCCATTCCCAAAGTCCCACATTTGCATGAAAGAGTAGTCCTATCAGTCAGTGTTTGCTTCTTAGACCCTGAAATATCATTTTTCCTTGTGTAGCTGATAAATAACTGCACTAGCCAGTGTTGTTTGCTTGTTCACTTCAGTAAATTCTATGTCCTTTTCTTCATGTCTTCAAATGTTGTTTTAGTTATAATTGTTGAATTTCTGCATATGCAGAAGAATTGCCTAGGATATCTATCGATCAGACACAAGAATGTTATAGATCTGTTCAGTGACCATGCAAGTAGCAGAAAGATTAAAAGTAGGAAGGAATTCTAGGAGGTTTTCAAAAGGGTGCATATTTTAGGAACATTGAGAAAACCTCATCGTATAGAAAAAAAATTTAATTAAGTATCTCATATTTGGCTGGAATCTCATTATACCCTGCAGCAGTATCCTTGTGCATCCTGGAGCATAGACCCATTCAAGAGATGGAGAACACAGGGATACTGGTTATGGGACACTGAGTCTTTGATGTGCTTATTAGCTGGCAGTAACAGTACAGGACTGCAAGTGTGAGCACCCAGAGTGCACAGGCACAATTAAAAGTGCAGTACTGTTGACTAATAAAGCTTCTGGAAGTTTATTCCAGAAGTAAATTTTACTGATCTTGGCAGGGATGTAGATCTACATACACTGAAAAGTGCTAACTTATTCTTTAGCACCCTGTAAAAGAGCATCAATCAATCTTACCTTTCTTGTTATTAAAAAGTAGCATACAAGAAAATAAAAAGAAGCAAAAATCAACTAGGAAAGAAAATAAACAAAAGAAACCCACCCAACTGATGGCAAGGCTTTTTTTTTTTTTTTTTCTCAGTGAAGACAAGTTACCTAATGTGCATAAAAGCAAAAGAACATGAGCCCATCCTGCAATCACGACTTGCAGTGACACCAAGGTGACACACTGAGACTCTTTTCTGGCTCATGATCAAAGAACTGAAAGGAATAGTTCACAGGAGAATGCTGTTATAAAGGTGTCCTAAGGCATTAGTGGTTTGCTGCTGAAGGGAAAGAAAACAAATATAAATATATCTGAACTGATAAATGTGAACTTGGTTGAACTTTTTAAAAGTAGAAAGAACATAAATGACATTTTAGGCATTTATCTTATTTTCTTTCTTTAAAGAATCCTTTCTGAAAGGAAAATATGTACCAATTATAAAGATGGCAAAATTTTTAAAAATAAATTGTCAGTAGGGAACAAAGAATGAATCAGGAATGTAAGAAATGCTATGTCGTATTAGAGAAATAAAGGGGTGTCCCTCTAGGAAAATGACATGACCAGTAGCCCAGCCGAAGTACCTCTAC